>NDXB01017925.1:63624-95953 GCA_002631895.1 Agapornis roseicollis
TTTTTTTTTTTTGCTTTTCCAAAATGATATTTCAGAATTAATGTTTAGGGATGCATTTTCTATTTTTAGGAGCATTTAAGAAAACAAAATGCGTTAAAATAACTTTTAAACAGCAGCATGTACCTGGATTAAATTACTTTAATGCAAACATATCAGTTGATACTGCAAACCTGTCATATTCCTTTCCATTTACTATGCTTCTTATTTTCCAGCAGTGTTAAATTTAGAGTCCTACAGCATTTGGTTAATTGCCAGATGGATACATCTAGGGTAGAAATTATTTTAAGTATACATTGAACAGTATTTCCAAAATACTATGTGAAAATCAGAGCTGTTCCCTCTTTATTAAACAGGTTCTGATCTCAAAATAGAGTGCAGAACAAAAGCTGCATAAGGAATATTAATACTTTAATTATTTTAAAATCCTTTAATTTTGTTTAAATATGAAAACTAATTTTGTGTTAATAATAAGGAAGTTCCTTGTATTGTCTTCATGTATGTGGTCTAGGAGAAGACTAGAGAATTTGGTCTCATTAAACTATAAATTCAGAAAATTATAGATGCATGCAGACATGTAAAAAGTGGTCTGTTGTTATTAGATATGAAGTCTGTTTAGACATGCCTAATATTACTAAACCTTCTCTTCTGCAAGACAGTGATTGTGTTACCACAGGAGGTAAATCAAATAATGAGAATTAATCAGTGGCTTTCAAAATAAAACTAGATTACTGTATTATTAGAGAGAATTGTGCTTGTTCTAATTGGGAAAACCATAATTTTGTAAGTAAGTAATGTATAAGAGTATCCCATATGCTGAGATGCTTGGATAAAATGATAAAAACATCAAGTATTAGCAAGTAATTTTTTTGTTGCTTATGCTGCTGAATTCTGCACTTATGCGCTTTGTAGGCTAGAACAGGAGGAGGCTTTTCATTTATGATCTTCTAAACATAGCTGATGAAAACACTGAACAAATACAGTTTTGCTAACCTTCGCATGTCTGTAGCAAAGTACAGAAAGCAGACTTTGTCTGGATAGCACAAACAGCTAACTAAATATGTGTCATTTTGTGGGTCAGTAAGGACTCAGGTAAAAATGTAAAAAATGTTTTTGTTTAGTTTCTATTATGTTTACCTTTTAGAACCCTTCCCTGCCTTCCCCGCAGAACAGTCTGTTATGTAAGCCAACTGTCTTCAGCAGTACTAACCCGTTTGCTGATTCTTCTCAGTTCAACACTGACAAGGTTGGATGATGACACTGTCTGGCTTTGACTCACCAAACATTATATGTGTGCTTCTTTGCCATTAGTATGTCTGCATTTAAATTCTTCTATACCATTTTGGGTGAAATACTGTGCTGATGAGAGTGGAATTTCTCTGTCCTGAATTAGAAAGCCACAGACACACATGCACATAGAAAGTTTTGAAGAAATTAAAAAAATGCCAGCTCCATTAATCATAACCACTAAATCTGATATAATCAGAGGTACCAAAGGAGTAGGTTCTCAATTACAACCTGATGGTTTATATAAGATATCTACCTGAGTGTAACTCTCTCATCAGTGTGAGGTGTTTTGCTGCTGTGTACTTCATTTTCCTTTCATGTGGTTAGGACTTTCCAGGTTTGATATCTCTTTTTGGTTTTGCATTAGAAAAAAAAAAAAATCCCCAAACAACACTGGCAGCTTTCATTTTGTGATGCTGAAAATAATTTTCCTTTGCTTCTTTAAAATTATTTGAATGCACCATAAACAGGATGCTGACATCTTTGGAAACATGAAAGAATTTTTTTGTTTGTTTTCTGTGGTTAGTGCTTACTGCATGTTACTCATATTGGGAATAGACTTAACCTCTAACAGAAATAAATAAAAGCTTCATTCTTACGTGCATGCATTTCTGAATTAATAAAATAATTCCTAGCTGGTTATACATCGTGGGAGTGAGTGTGCCCTTTGTCTGTTTTCTCATGTTGTCAAATACGTTGACTGTATAACAAGCATTTATGATACGTGGTGTATAATTGCATGTGTATTTTTGAAATCTCTCTTTGTGCTTGCTACAGTTCTAAGGAACAGAAGTGTAACGTAAATGATGGCTTGTACTTTCTATATTTTCAAAAGTATTTCTGAAAAAATGCACATATTTGTAGAGAAAATGTAGTGTTTTGAAGGTTCTGCATAATTCCTTTTTTAACATTAAGAGTGGTGTTTTGTTGTCTCTGCTTCTGTTGAGCTAAGCTCCATATACAGTAAGAAACTGCTGAATTAGGGTCCTTAGTAACCCCTAAAATACTTCTGTCCATTTATAAATGAGCTAATAAAGTTGATGCAGTTAGTAAAATGAATCCATAATGGGTTATTCATTAATAATGCTCTGTATTGCCAAAGGTGCTGTAACTTGGATCACTGTTTTCTGTTACTGTAGGACGTATCGAATCCAATTAGGGTTACCTTCCGTTGCTCCCCAACTAACCCTTTTGCTCCCACACCATTCAAGGTTTGTCTTGATTCCAGTGAGTGGGTCCTACTGTATGTGTGCTGTACATTTGTACATGGCCTGTGATACGTTTCTTCCTCTGTGTGTGCCTCCTTTGTTGCAAATGATACTGCTCCACATTTCTGATATTTGCTTGGCTGTGATCAGTGACCCTGGTAGACAAATGGGTTCATGCACTGTCTGGTGCTTTGTGTTTTAAATGAAATACTGTGCCATTGACCACTGAAAGTATTTCATGAGTTAAGGCATTTTAAGTTTTTCATGTGTGGCCCGATTCAGGGAGCAAAAGTCTTATGTGTGTGCAAATTACTGGGGCCAGCCTCTGCTGCTGATGGTGCACGTGTGGCAGGCTGTATTCTGAATGCAGGACATGGTCCCCTCCATGCAAATGCTATTGCAACGCCCTTTTTATGCTTCTAACAAAGGAGCCTTGCTTTTACTGTGGTTTCAGCACTTCCTCGAACGTCAGGCATGTTCAGATTTGTGTACACTTGCACAGAGGTACAGAAGGAAACATTTGATTGTCAGATCGTGGTGACTGCTAATCTGTCAGCCACAGATCCATACATTATAGATCTTCCAGCTGTTCTTGACAGCAATTTTTTCTTCTTTGTTTTTGGTCGTGTTTTCTTTGGTTTTGCAAAGTTCTTGGGCACTGTCATTTACCAAGAGTACTGCTAAAGTGGTATATTAATTTTCATTTCATAACACAGAGACTACTATAAGGTCTGCTGGTCTGTTCTGCTCTCATCCTCATTTATTTCCTCATTTTTTAATGTATGTGATGTAGGTTTCTAGTTAAAACTCAAGGAAGCACTCTGAAAAATCTGTGTTTCTAGAACTGCTCTCCCCTTCACCCCTTCTTGAGGTAGAGGTCTGTCACCAATTTCTCTCCATGGTAAATACATGAATTTTTGATTATGAAATATTGCTGTGAATGTTACTAAATACCATTTCCACCCAGCTCTTACTCTGATGGGTAACAATGTCTTTGCTAGAATTTTGGTGCTTTAGTTGGGTTTATTTGTGCCCTGTAATGATTAGCATGTTTTAGAGTATAACCTGCATAAACTGTAAATAATGCCTAAAGGAAGTTTGGTGATGCAATGTATCATCTCAGCTGGATGACATTGTCTTAAATTTCAGGCACAGATCAATGTGACTGATATGATACAAAAAATCATAAAGCGTTTATATGCTTTTTTAATAAAATGATTGGCTTGGGTGCCATATTAAAACTTACCACACTTTTGACATTTAATGACTTCTTAGTTAAGCTACTAGAACGAGTTCCTGAATTCAGTGGTGAATGCTCCATTCCTGGCGGTGTTCAAGTCCAGGTTGGACAGAGCCTTTGGTGACATGGTCTAGACTGAGGGTTGGAACTGGATGATCTTAAGGTCCTTTCCAACCCAACCCTGACTATTCTGTGATTCTATGAAAAGATATTTTTTTTTTTAATTATTTTTCTGAGCAGAAGCAAAATGAAGAAACAGAAATAGGGCATTTTCATTTTCTTTAAATCTTTCAGGTATACAGAGAATGAAGGTAATTAATTTTCCTTGAGAGATGGGCCCTTCCTTAAATTTCAGTATGACTAAATTGGTAACCTTCTATTTTTTTTTCAACACCTTTAATTTAAAGCAGATTGGAGTTTCCCAAGGTGTATGTTGTTATCCATTTCACTGTTGCCTCTGGTGAAGGAGTCTCAGTGTTTTAAGTATGCAGAAATACCATATGTTCAGATTTAAGCTAGTGGAGGTAATGAAAGCTGAAATGATGAGAACAGGCCTATGAAGTTGGGGCAAGACCTGAAAATCCTAGCGTTGGAAAAATACTTTGTTTTCAACTAAAGTCTTTGGTTTTTACATCAGCTACTGATCTGCCAAGTATCGGAATCTCTTAGTCTCTCAAGTATGCATAGACTTCAGAATGATGATGCTCAGCTACAAGTTTCATACTACATGTTTAGTCTGAGCAAGCCATAATGATATCAATTACAAACGCTTAGCCAAATTCCTAATCAGACTCATATTCCTCAGGGAAACTAACTTGAATGGAGGCTTGCCAGATTCTGGATTTGTGTGTTTAACCATTATATTGCAGTAGTCGTGTAGTAACAATTTTAAACTTTTTGTGAATATGGATAGACCACATGCATGAAGACCAACAGTATTTGTCTCCTTCATGATTTAATCTGTATCCTCCTTTGTTTGATCTACCCTGTGCATGTTATAGGAAACCAGTAAATAAAACTGAAAAAGTCCAGATATTGTCTGTTTCTTTTATTTTTAAATTGGCCTGTCACTTAATATGCAAGTATTTTCTTTTTCTCTTTTTTTTTTTTCCTGAGGGCATTTTTTGAAAGCACCAAGTTCTTTGTTTCCTTTGCCTTTCATCCTGTTTGGCTTCCAAAGCATATGATAGAAAGAAATTATGTGCAGTAGCTTTTAAAAATGAAATCAAGTAGAAGTCTCTTACAGATATGGCATTTAAAAAAAAAATTGAGTCTTCATTAGAGATCTTTTGTGAAATGTAAAGTGGCACATAAAACTTTACTGAATTGGGCTTTTATTGTGAGGTCTGTTTGCTTCTGAATACATTTTGGAGTGATGTTATTTCTTGCCTTGCCTGGTGTTTGTTTCCATCTTTGATCTCTTGCAGGCTTTCTGTGCCGTATTACTAATTTAGAATTCCAGCTGCTTGGTATTTAAACTTCAAAGCCATAGTCATTGCCATTCAACATTTTTGTATGCTAGTTTGCCCTACACAGAGTCGGCATTTGCTTAGTCTTTGTGTTTTTCTTGTTTTCCACAGGTATTTGGTCAGCCTGATTTAGAACCAGAAAAGACTTCACTGTGTAACTTGCCTGTGCCCCCCCCTTCAGCATTGTCAGGAATTAGCTGTGATGTCGCACAGTCATCTTCTAGCAGAGTCCCAGAGGATGGGGAAAAGGAGGATGAGTTCGGTTACAGCTGGAGTAAGTTTATCCTATATGACAATGTTTTAAATATTCAGTGTTGAAATAGCACTGTAGCAAAATATATGGGGGGATCCATTTTGAGCTACTTCATTTTCATGTGCTTTCTCTTTTGGGTGTTAAGTGTGCCTGTCAGCTTTCAGCTGTGCTTGGTCAGATGCACATAATGAAATAAAAACCTAATTTGTTTGTCTTCACTGCATTCCAATCTCTGTTTTCCTTCATGATCCAAATTCACTGCTTCACACTTAGCAGTCCTTGAGGATTTTCAGTGTACTTTAGGTAACTGATGACAGTAATTGGTGTGATAGCTTTTGTTACCTGGCATTGTTACTGGAGGGGATATTGCATTTTTGTTAAACTATCTTTTTTAAGGGAGGTTTTAATCTTTTCTGAAGTTACAGGGAAAACAAGAAACTAGAAGTATTGTTGTAAGTCACCTAAGGCTTAGCTTAAAAGAAAGTGTGGTGTGCATTTAAAATCTTGCCCAGTTCATTATTCTTCTATCAGATACTGCCCACTGGACACTGATCTTAACTCTGTGACTTGTGAACCTCTCCAATGTAAATCCAACTTCTGCTGCACACACTTTTACTTTTAGAAAAGATTGTACAACGCTATGGAAGTCTGCCTGGGGAGCTACACATGATTGAACTGGAAAAAGGAAGAACAGGTCTGGGACTTAGCCTTGCTGGTAACAAAGACCGATCCAGGATGAGTGTCTTTATAGTGGGAATTGATCCAAATGGAGCAGCTGGCAAAGATGGCAGGTTACAGATTGCAGATGAGTTACTAGAGGTGAGTTTTTGTAATTTCAACTGAAATCCAACTTAAAATGCATTAAAATATTTGATTCTTGCTGAAGGGCGGATGTTCCTCAGTGGGCTTTGAAATCCCCAGGTTGTCCAAGTTGACATCATGATGCTACCGGATTTTCATTCCAGTGTTTGCCAGATAGTTGCAGTTGGTTATAGTAGTACTAATATGTGTGCTTTTAAAAAGGACAGAAATGAGGGATTACATCAGTTTCTGGGATATGGAGATGTATGGAAGGGCAATATATTGCAGACCATGGAAAACAACTAAAAGTCCATTAGTCCGTCCATCTGTGGAGTGTTCCAGACTTTGTAATTACTTCTCTGTCTACTGGAAGTATGATGATAGAATATTTTTATATTGTGTAGCATATACAGTGGAATTTAAATTGTAGAAACAGGAACAGATTCATCTGTGTTATGGAGTTCTATCTCATGACACTTTGGACGTTTTTACTAGTGGCTGTATGGACAGACCTGAAAGTGCATTCCCTGTATGTATATGAGCATAAAGTCCATTTTTATATTACCACAGTTCAGCTGATGGTAGTTGCAGATGTATTCTCTGCTGTAGCTTTTCTGATGCTTTCTGGAAGCAGTAGGTAACATTACCCTCACAGAAGTGAGTTGTGTCACTTCAAAACTGTGTGCAGAGCTGTTAGAGCTGGGAAGATGAACCAGCCAGGAGGCAGTGGTGAGACTGAAAAAAGCTTTAGAGAGACATGGAAAGTGTAAACAATGTAAGTTGGCAGTTGCAGACTAGGAGTGAAAATAAGAGATTTGTGGTGCTGTGGACCCAGTCTCATGGAGGGACCTAACAGCTGCAGGGTCCAGTGTTACCTGCTAGATGGTTCTCTTGAATCAGTTAAATGGATATGGTTTTGTTTTAAACCTTGATGTTGCAGATACTGAGTATCATCTGGACCCATTGAAACATGTCTGTCTGAGTCTGCTCTCATGTGATTTCTTGCTAACTGTCCACACTATAAACCTGATGCCAAGAGATTGGCTCAGCCTCCTCTAAGAGAAGACATCTGAGCTTGCTCCTTATGTTTCTAAGTAGCTGTCTCTCAGCTGTGGCAGGCAATGCTCCATCCGGCAGCTGGCAGCCTTACCTGGTTTTTCACAAGCCCATGTCAAACACTGGATTGTCACCTCCAGTGTAGATCACAAGACTCCGTATCCCTGTGACTGTGCCTGGTGGACACAGCTTCAACCCTCAGTTCAGTGTCTTGCATCTGTTGCTCATTGCCACTACTTTGCTTCTGTTAGTACTAACTCAGTACGTGTTGCATTCTTTTCCCTCTGTGTAGGTCCAAACTGTCCTTTTCTAATAATTTCCCCTTTCCTAGAGTGGAATTCTGCACTGTAGTTTTCAGTTTCTAAGAAATGCAACTTAAAAAAAAATGTAAATGAATTTGCCTTAGTCTGTAAATTCACACTGACACCTTGAATCATGTCTGAGCTTCAAGGGGTTTCAGTGAGTCTGCTCTGTCAAATGAAGACAATGATTGTCATGTCAGACCTTCACATTGTAAATGCGTAAGTGTTCAGACTCCTCTGTATAAAGTGCCTAGCTCAGAGCTGAGACTTGGTAAATAATATCTTATTGCTGGGTATAAGCGATCCATTTATTTGTTGCGGTTAGAATTTCCCATGGCCCTGCTTTACCACTACATCAGTCATGAGGTGATCAGTGGCAAATGGAAACAGGTGATGTGCCAAGTCAACCCAGTATAACTCTGGCATTTTTAGCACCATGAGAGTGTTAGTCTGAAATCAATCTAAGGAATTTTATACTGGAAGAAGGGAGTGAAAACTGGACACATGTATACTCTGCTATTTCAATATAATTGCTTCTTTAGTCAGTGATGTGGGATAATGGATTTTTTTAAAGCTTAAAAAATAGTTTAAGGGAATTAAAATATTTGGGGAAATAATTGCTGCCTTTCTTTATGTAGATAAATGGACAAATACTCTATGGAAGGACTCATCAGAATGCTTCCTCAATAATCAAATGTGCACCATCTAAAGTAAAAATAATCTTTATCAGGTAAGTTCTGGTTAAAGATCTGGCTAAAAAGGTTTATTTTTACTATGCTCAAATTTTGCACAGAGTGTTTCTGGTTTAGTTTTCATTTTGGTTAAGGTAGGTATGCTTTTGAACCCAGTTCTTAGTAGTTGTTAAATGTGTCTTGTGTTTTCTGGTTTTGATATTTGTAATGTGAATGCCAGAAATAAAGGAAAGCACTAGACTTAAACTTGTTCTAAGGAATATGGTGCTGTATTACTACATTCTCACTAGATTTCTTAACTGAATCTATTGTAGAAATAAAGATGCAGTAAATCAGATGGCTGTTTGTCCTGCAAAGTCAGTAGAGGCTTCACAGTGTACCTCAGGGATTCTTCCAGAGGTAAAGTAAATTTTTGTTTTTCTCATTGACTAAGATATTAATATTGTTCTGGATAAGTGATTGCCCTGTTTGCTTAGCAAATACTATAAAATAAAAAGAAATCCAAGGGAAAAACAAATGAGGTTTTAGTAAACCTACTAAATCTACTACAGCTGTGCTCAATTTTGTTCTATTTTATATTCGTCTAAACTATGAAGTGAATCTAATATTTCCATAAATACAGTTATAGCAGTTTAAATGAATTCAGAATATGACTAGACCCACTTTAAATGTTTGTGTGCCATTTTATTTTGATGGAGAATATTGAATATCGTTGCTCACAGTTATGTTTTCGTTTTCTACTAGATTGATATCACTGCTGCAAACTCCAGTGCTTGTTCTGACTTTAGTTCCTGTAAAAACATTCAGTATGTGGAACTCCCTAAGGTATGTGCTGAAAACTGAATTTACATCAGCCATATTTCTATGCACTAGCTTGCTTTTTTGTAATGGACTTTCTTATGGCAAACAAACTTACTGGAAGTCAGAAGAGATTTCTGCCGGTCTTTTGTGAATGAACCCCAAAGTTTTCCTGACATAATGACTTTGGCAATCTCATGAGTCTCTTTAAATTCACATAAATTTGCAAGTTGCTCTGTGTCTGTGAAGAAGTCACCACTTGTCCTGTTCGCAAACCTTTTGTTAACCAGCTGGTGGTGATGCCTCAAGTAAAATCATTGCTATTGTTGTTCGAAGTAAATGAAATGGCAGATTGTTTAGTGAATGTATTCTTATGTTTTCATAAATGCAGTACCTGACCATTTGCTTTTTTCTGTTTGCCCCAGGATCAAGGAGGCTTTGGAATTGCCATTAGTGAGGAAGACACAATTCATGGAGTAGTCATTAAGAGTTTAACAGATCATGGTGCAGCAGCAAAGGTGTGAGAACATTTAAAATCCAAATAAAGAGTGAAAAATGTCTTTTGAAACAGTATCCAGAGCTCAAAGTTTTCATTCTATGTTTTTTTCCAGGATGGACGAATCAAAGTTGGAGATCGGATCCTGGCAGTGGATGATGAAATTGTTGTGGGATATCCAGTAGAAAAGGTGCTTCTGAACTGTCAGGAATGTTGCAGAAATCACACCCGTTAATGTAGGAGGTGACTGTGTCTTAAGAAAAGAGTGAGGTTTTTGTGGCTATACTCTGTTCAGTTTCAAAGCTGGCTGAAAAAAAAAAAAGATCTGCAGGCATTATCTGGATAAGGAAACTACTGCAGAATTAGCTAAAGCCTGAATTTAAAGCTCAGCTGCTATTTTACATTAATGCACTACATGAGTCGTCTATCTTTGTGCTACAGTTGTGATTTTTGTTTACCCTGTGGTTCATGTCTGATGACTGAGAGGTGCTTAGTTGTGAAGAGAAGAGCCATGAACTATTGCTCAATAATGATTTTTCATAGCTGTGCAACTTTGAAGGTATTAGAACCAGCAAAAATTAATACCTGTAAATTTACATGGGTGAGTTGCATCAGTGTTAAACAGATCATGAGCTGTGCTTATATGTGGGGAGTGTCTGTAATGATGGTCTTATTGTATTCCAGGCCTGGTATTTCAGCCCTTTGGAGAAAACAATCTCCTTTCCTAAATAACAAGATTATTTCTAACTTCTGTCTCTACACACTCAGTTTGAGTTCTCTATGAATCAAGGAGAGCATTTTGCTAGCATCTGCCTTGGTACAAAGAAAAGTGATTCTTCTGGCATGAGAAGATTACTTTCTATTTGTTAAAAGGGGAATTAGGAGAGCATCCATCTTACTCTTAGATGCACTGCTGTCTCAAAAGGAGTGAGTAAGAGACAGTGAAGTTGTCTGCAGGGAAGCAGGTAGGCTTTAAGAGATGAAACAGAGAGACTAAGTAGGTAATTTCTGAAAATATTTCTGAAATGTAAAATCTCAGGAGGATTTGGTGTCTTTTTTGTGAGATGGTAGTTGATTTTAAAGGTTTTTCAGTATCCCTTTAACATAGATTTTGTGTTACACCCTAGTTCCTTCTCTTCCTCCCATAGTTCAGGTAATATTTTCAGATTTTTCTTCCAGCTGTGCATCTGATTAAGGAGCTAGGATGGCAGTAGCACTTTTCATTTTAATCAGTAGATGTTTTGGCATTGAATTCTGTGGTATCAGAACTGGGCACCCCTAAGCATTAAAAGACATAAGTTTTACGATTTTTCTAATAATTGCTATAAACATAGTATTTTGTCAAAAGAAGCCATCTGAAGACTGTCACATTGTCATCTGGGGTAGTTTGGTGAAGTTTCAGGGAAGCTAGTTGATTAAGATCAGCTAACTGGCCCACAGTTCTCTGTATTGCTCTTTCTTATAAAAAACATCAATATTTGTCTTGGTCATTACCAAGAAAACTGCAGGATTGTGACTTGTAGCTCCAGTCTGCAGAATAACTCTTCTGCTGTATTTTGTTTTATAACTGACCAGTACAGTTATACTCTTCACTAGTTTTTCTCTTTGTCATTCAGTTTATTAATCTGCTGAAGACATCCAAAGCTATGGTGAGGCTTACAATCAACTCACTGGAGACAGATAGCCTGACTGGAGCACCAGTTCCTCCCAGTACTGCCCCAGCAGAGAGGAGGAGTATGCAGCCACCAGCAAGTCTTCCCTCTTCCAGCTCTCCAGAACCAGAAGCCATAAAAAGTAAGGTTCTCCCTTATGTGTCTGTCTTGTGACATAAAAAAAAAAAGACTGAGCCTGTGAACAAGTTCTTTTGTATGCTCTCAGCTGTGTTCTGAGTAGCATTTTCTAGTACTTTTGAATTACAAATCTGTCTAAACAAAGCAGTGAGGCTCCACACCAAAGACCTGCCTCTTTGTTTTCTCACTGGCCTGTTGCAGAGGCAGGAGGATGGGGGAATTTCCTCCTCCCTCACAAAGGCTGCACAGCAGGTGCCTCTGTCATGGTTGTCTGAAACTAAGTGGAAGAAATTCCTTTTACTGAGGGAGAAAAGTCATCTCGTCTTTCCTAGAATAGGGGAATGGTTGAGACTGTCTTGCCAGTTATAACTATCCACATTTGACTCTCCCCCTTTAGAATGGAGAGTCGAGATGTCTGATTGATGATAGCTATCAGTTAAGCACTACGCTACTAAGAAGCTAATAATAACTTAATTGTGCACATATCACAGTTTATATATACATCACTGCAAGTATTACTAAGTTGTGTTTCTATTGCTTATTGCAAGCAGTAGTATAGGTATGCAGTTATACTACTATAAAGAGTCCGCAGGAGACCTGGTAATAATAACTCTGTTGTCTTCTCTTTTGTATTTAGTTTTAGGGTAAAATCTATAGCTTTGTCCAAGTCTATCCCTTCCATCTCTAGCCTGCCACAGCAAGTCTTAGGGATAAAGACATAATGGAGATTTTGTCAGTGCTTCCTCCAGCGTCTTGGGGATTTCTGATTGCAGTTTGGCTTCACTACCATTTACAGGCATCCACAACCCAACTGTTGGAAGATCTCCCTCCTCCTTATTCTTCACTTGATTTTATAATTTATTCTCCTGCTTCCTTTTACCACCTTTTTGCTGCCTCTGCACCTTGTTTTCTCTTAACAGCCTCCTTCTAAATAAGCAACGCTAGTGAATTTTTCCTTGTTGGTCTATTTGTACTACCCTACTTCGCTTTTTCCACTAGTGCTATGTAGGCAGTTTTTGGCCCAGTACTGGTGCAGCTGTCTAGGTGAGGTCCATTTTTCATATCAAGACTCCAGTTCTTCAGTTCATGTATTTCATATGCATTTTATGTATTCTGGATAGAATTACTATACTTTAGCCTTGATTCCCTTACTTAGCTTGAACTAAGCATGAAGTCATCATAGCACACAAAGAACTTGCGTAACAGAGCAGTAGAGTAACCTGTTCTATATTTGCACAGAAGCTTTATCCTTTAAGAGTCTTAACTGGCCTTCTGGCCCCCTTCAGAGCCAAGACTCTTTAGTTTTGAGGCTTACTTTTCCTTCAGGACCCATTGCTCACATGATATCTAAGTATTTGTCTAACATAAACCCATATACTCAAATGGTCAAGTCCTTTCTTAGTTTCAGTGGAACTTCTTCTAATTAGTGCCTTTTAAAGTGTCTCAAAAGGATTTAGATACCTGTTTCTGCCTTTTGGAAAAAAAAAGTAATTTTGGTGTTTCTTTCAAGCACAAGGGACATAAATAACAGAGATAATATGAATATCCCAGACATTTCAATTGCTGATTCTTTCCTTTAGTTGCAACACAATATCCCCTTCTATTATTTTTAGATTTCTTTTTTTCTGTGGAAGGTACAGAACTGACTAAAATGCCAAAGCAAAGACCCATTTGTGGCAGACCAGAGATACTGAATTTACAGATAGATTGCAGCATAAGGATGCCATAGATACTTGCACTATGAGAATAAATATTTGCACTACAAAACTTACAGCTTCCAAAAGATGTGTCAGTTAAAGTTGCTTTTTGAATGCCACTAAATAGTGATTGTATAAAACGTTTGACTTGATTATAGGTTTGTTAAATATCACTACATTTTGATTCATACTTGACAATCTTTCATATTCATCTCATGCCTGAGATGAAATATTTAGTTAGATGGACCTTGACTTAACATAAGACAAAAGTGCAGGGCTCACATCCCTGAGTTCATGTGTTTAATGCATATTACGTACATCAAATTATCTCTGGTCTACATTGCATAGTTGCTAGTATAGATGCTTAATTTGTGTCCTAAATAGAATCTGTTGAGTACAATAGCTTCTTTTGGCTGTCCAGACTGTGATCTAGGTGCTTGGTGGTATAAAAAATGGATGGTTGTGACTAAAACTACAGGGTGCTGCTTGTCTGAGGGGAGCAGAGAGTTGGCACCATTGTTCTTTGTAGGTCTTCTATTCAGCTCTTGCTGTACAGCTGTAAGTGGGCTTTCAAAATGCTGGTTTAAGGTCACTTCTCTAATACCAAGCCATCTTACTGTAATGAGGATGTTTGATTGTTTCAGACACAAGCAGATCGTCAACTCCAGCCACATTAGTCTCTGACCCAGCTACTTGTCCCATCATTCCTGGATGTGAAACGACCATCGATATCTCCAAAGGGCGCACTGGCCTTGGTCTGAGCATTGTTGGAGGAGCAGACACTTTGCTGGTTTGTTGTAAAAATAATTTTTCACTGAAGTGAAATAACAATAATGAAATTAAATGTCTGATAAAAGAGATTCTCTTTCTTCATCTGTTTCTCTAGCATTTATAGAAAGATACCAAAAATTCCAGTTGGGGGGTGGAAGAGAGGGAAAGGACTTTTAAAATTGAAAGAATAACTGACCTTCTTTAATACTTTGGTGATCTCTTTATCATCGATCTGACTGTTTTGTTTATCACTGATGAATTACAGTAGGAATTTCCAGTTGCTCTTGTTCAAAGTAAGAGTGTGTTTTTTCAACAGGCAGTTTATTTTTGTTTTATGCATTCACAGGGAGCAATTATAATCCATGAAGTATATGAAGAAGGAGCAGCATCTAAAGATGGAAGACTGTGGGCTGGGGATCAGATATTAGAGGTATGGTGATTTTTTTGATCACTTACTATCGTTTGCTAGCTAAGCATCTTCTGTTTGTCTGATGAAAGGTCCTGCACACTTTGTGATTGTATGTTTTCATTGCAGGTGAATGGAATTGACCTCAGGAATGCCACACATGATGAAGCAATAAATGTCCTCCGACAGACTCCCCAAAAAGTGCGTCTGACTGTATACAGAGATGAGGCCCAGTACAAGGAGGAAGACATGTATGATGTACTCAATATAGAGCTCCAAAAGAAGCCTGGCAAAGGCCTTGGGCTGAGTATTGTTGGGAAAAGGTATGAATGTACCAGGAGAGTCAATATCTGGAACTTGCTGGGTATGCATATCATAGTCAGCAAGGTGCTTAGATCCTGTGGGCTTGAAAGCCATATCTGTAATTTTTGTGTTTAAGCTATTTAGCCATTCTAGAGGAGCTAGTGCAACATTACTCAATAAAAAATTGAGACATAAAAATGGGCCTCAAACAATGCTGTAATGCAAACTGCATGTGTGTATTTGCAGAAATGATACAGGGGTGTTTGTGTCAGACATCGTCAAAGGAGGAATAGCAGATGCAGATGGAAGATTGATGCAAGGAGACCAGATACTAACAGTGAATGGAGAAGATGTTCGAAATGCTAACCAGGAGGCTGTTGCAGCTTTGCTAAAGGTATTGGGAAAATAGAAGGTGGATAAAAGTGAAGATTTGTCATCCAGATATTTTGAAAGCCTTAGTTTTGTTTAGACTGAGTTCAGATTGTTATTGAAATATCAGTGAGAATTGCCTGTGGATCCAAATTTAAGCTTCCTGTAGTCTAAAGCATTAAGATTTTGATATTTTGCCTGATGAAAATGGAAGTAATGGTGGTGCAAAATGTCATACGTTTATAAGACAAGAGAAGACCAGTACCTAGATCAACCTAAAACCTAACCTGTATTTTTTCCAGCAAACTGATAGCTGGTTAACTGTCTCACATTTTCAGAAAGATACACAGAGCTGACTTGAAATGATGGAAAATTCATCCAAAAAGTGATTACTTTGATAGCTCACAGTGTTTTGGACATCTAGAGGTCACCTTACATCCATTAAATAATGTAATACATTTTCCAGTGACCAAAGCATCTAGTATAAGAAACTGCTTTCTCACAAAGATAGTTTAAGTATAAATTCCTGTCTGCAGCTCCTGGAACCAGATTTTCTGTTCCCAATAAATTTTGTGTTTTTGATGTCCTCCTGCTATTTAGAAATCAGAATGAAGTCAGATATACGTTTCCTGGCAGGAAGTCCAGCTGGTCAGCTAGCTCATCTATTTCCATCCAGGGTTTTTGAATCATTCCTGTTGCATGGTAAGGATTCCATTGAGTTCAGCATTTTCCAATAGAAAACCATTCCACTGGAAAAAAATTAGTAGCCACTACTCACGGATAACTCTTGGATTACATGGCCACACAATCATGATTCTTTGCACTCAGCATTCAAAGATACAATTTTCTAGATCTTGAACAGTTCCTCAACCTTTTTTAGAGGGAAAAGGGGAATTGAAAGGGGAGCTAGGAGCAATTCTTCTGTATTTTCAGCATTAGCCTGTAAGTGAGAATGCCAGGTCTGTGTTCTGACAGTGAACTCGTTAATAGGCTCCTCTGGGGTAATGGTACTTTTCCATTCTTACCTGAAACTTTATTTAAGAACAGTGTGGTTCTTCTTCATATGTGTCACTTTTACATTTCCTCTAAATTAAAATGCCATTTTTCGACATGTATGTGGAAAGTTTAATTTTGGCACGTATTTTGAGCTATCTAATTGAAGATTCTTAGTTCCCATCTGTCATTCTTATATTCATGTATTAAATATTTCATCCCACTGAGTACTACGTATCATTAACTGCCCTAGCTCTGAGGAATGAGTGTTTAAAAACATCTCAGATATATTATTCTTAATGATTCGGTTTTATTCTCATAATATAAATGGAATAAAGCACAATTTCACACATGTGAGTATTTCCCATTTGTATTTCAGGTGTCCGTTTTCTGTTTCATTCATGAGTGTAAGATCGTGGGAGTGAATTGTCTTGAATAGACTGAAATGTATTTTGCTACAAAATTATTTATAATATTTGGAAAATCCTAATATATTTTAAGTAGCATGAAACCACTCGAATGTGTAGTCAGGATGAGAATTCTACGTATTCTTGCAGTGTTTCAAGTATCTGTAAACCATGAAAAGTTGATCATTTTTTCCCCCTCATTTATCTTAGGAATTCGTCAAATGGAAGATTTCAGGAATTGGCAGTAAACTGTAATAAAACTAAATGTGAACTGATGTATTCACAAGTTCTGTTGGAAAGTATTACCTCCCACTTTGACACATTATAACTTTAAAATCTCATTTGTGGGTTTGCATTTTATGGGAGGTTGTGATAGTTTTAGGTATGTAGGCTACTTCCTCAATTTTCCATTTTGGATAAAAGTTGTCCATATGGTTTAATACAAGCAGGAAAGAATGGTCTTGCCTGGGTGATCAAGTTTTTCCCAGGACACAGTGAAGTCAATGTTATTTAAAAAATAACGAGCACTTATTAATAAGCCTTTTAGTGTTGCTCCTAAAAGAGTAGCAACAGGATATGAGGAATGGAAACCCTGTTTGAATGGACTTGTGCTGCTGTTGGTTTTGATATATTGGTCTGTTACTTACAGTGGATTTTCTGACAAATACATGAGCCTCTCTTAGGTTAATACATCTAAAACATGATAAATACAGGCAAACTTATGTAATACTGAATTATTTGGATACAGGAGTTTGTACTAACATTTTCCCAGTGGAAGAAATAAAGGAAGGCAAAATAGCAACAAAACTTTGAAATTTTTGTAGTGAGCATATTGCAGATGGGTAGCTTTCTATTGACACTACTTGTGTTATTTTGGAAGTTCACTGTTCTAAATACTGTTTGTGATAACGTATCTATTTCCAAAGTCAGCCTAATCTTTTGGTTTCTAAATATTTCATTGTAGGATGGATTTTCTTCTGGGGCATGCATTTTATGCAGAGATGTAGATACTTAATGTCATAATAAAGAGCTTAAAGAGCAGTGGAAGGATTTTTCAATGTGCAAACAGTCCATATCACTCATCTTCCTGCTGAGAGTCAGCTGCAGAAGGGCTGTGTGAGCTGCGTATAGATGTTGGGAAAACCACCTGCCCAAAATTTCTTTAGTTACATTAGTATGAATCCAGAGTAACAGATAATTTCAAGACTGGGAGAGAGATTGACTAACTACCAGTTTAAATTCCATGTTCTTAGTCACATTAACAGAAATAACGATTAATGCTTTCAGGTATTCCACTATTTTTAGTGCTTATTGTAAAAATAGTCAATTTCACTATTCCTTGAAAAATGCCATCTTGAAAATATATGTTGACATTACAGTTGAGAAGCCAAAACTAAACTACTCTCAATTAAGTGGAAGGTAACAGAATTAGGCTTCTTGGGAAATTTTCACATCTGTATTGTAATACTGGTTAATCCAGAAAGTACACTGCTCAGTACTGAATATCACACTGTACTTCATTTCTGTGTCTATCTGGTCAGAGTTCACTGCAGGGCCGGTAAGCCATTATTTTCCTCTCCAATCATATTTTTTTCTTCTTTCACCATCTGATAAGTGAGTTAAATATTGCCATAGTCTTTAATGTTGGACATATGGGAGATGTGTTATATGTGACTGGTTCTTTAGTGTTCTCTAGGTATGGTAAGACTAGAGGTCGGAAGAATAAAAGCTGGTCCATTCCACTCCGAGAGGAGAACATCCCAGAGCAGCCAGGTATGTAACTGTTCAGTTTGGAAGAAACAGCAGTTAAATATGAAAACAAATAAGAAGAATTTGGTTTATGGTGACAGTGATTTTCCACTTACTGGTCCAAGATGAAGAAAAGTAGTTTTTATCTAATATGTTCACTTTAGCATATTGTTAAAGACATGATCTAGCCAAAAATATAACCCAGAAATGGTTTTGCTGTGTTGCCTAGTCTGATTTTTATGGTTCCAGCCTGAGAAGCAGAAAGAACTATGTTTCTCATTGATATCACAATAAACTGGGAGTTGGCATTTAACCTCTTTGTTACTTTAGGAGAGCTTGGTATGCAGTGAAGTATTGTTTCAGTAAATTTAATTAATTTCTTCATTCTTTGCATCTTCTTACCATAAACTTTGTCATCAGGAGCAGCTAACCTGCACCTTTGCCACCAGACTTCTCTCAAGTTCATTTATTTTATTACTGGTCTCATGGTGGAGTGTTTCCAACTTGCATCAGTTTCTGTATTTGAATGTTACGTGGTAGCAGCTCATACTGTAATTATCCTCAGCAGGGCTGTGTATTTCTGAGAGCTCACAAGTTACCTTAGGAATTTCTCTGGTTATAAGCTGGGTATGTAGATCATCAGTTACTGAAAATAAATAGTATGAAGACAAATCATAACAAAATAGTTTCAAGTGAGCAGGTTAAGACTGGATAAGACTGAAGTATTAGGCTCTCTTCAAAATGGGTAGTGCCAGACAAGATGAAAATATGCAGGCTCTGAGTGGTCAGAATTGTAACTACTTAAGTAAGAACAAGCTAACAATGTTGAAGGTTTTAAAGAGTCTGTAACAGTCAGCAAACCAGTCTCACTGGGAGCCATTTTGTTCCTTTACATTGCCATGCTGGTATAGTGAAAATCTGTCTGGGAATTGTGCAGTTTAAACTGAAGGGAGAGCCTAATCTTAGTTTTAGCTGATGCAGTGGGTGACCATGAGATACACAAGGATTTATAAAGCTCCATCTTTTATATTCTGTCCCTACCTTGATAATTATTGCTGACTTTTGCGCTACAAGGTCTTGGTGAGGTTGTAGAAGGTGCAAATATAGCGTCACAGTGTGACCCTCAAAAGCAGCGATTTAAAGCATTTCATGGGGGTTGTATGCATGCAGTCTCTGTTAGTCTAATGACTAACAAACAAGCAACCCTCTAGAGTGATCAAGAAATATGTGGAGGTTCACTGTGTCAGCTTTAGCAAGGCATAGAAAAAAACAAAATACAGCAGGATCCACTGAATACCATGGGTGACAGTTTTATAAACTGGGTGTCTGAAACTTTTCTTTAATCACTGTGTAACACTGTATTTAGGTCAGTGAAGGAAGCAGCAGTCTCTCATCCTTCACTTTTCCGGTTTCTGGGTCCAGTGCACCTGAGGTCTCTGAAAGTGGTCTAAAGAAGAATACCAGTAAGGTTTCTTTGGTGTTTTCAGTATTTTATACATGTGAACTGAGAGCTTTCCCTAAAATGTTATCATTATGTGCTGTAAGCCTGAAAGTGATTTGTTAGTCATTAAAGTGCTGCAAGGGTGGCTATTGTACAGTGGGTCATATATATCTTTGAGTAACTTTTTTATAAACTGTCAGCTTCTTATACCAGAAATACAGATATTCAGAATTTAAGTTGTCATAATTTTTATTTAGTATACATATATCTTCGGTCAAGCTGTCTCATTCATAGGAATCCAGATACTGTATAATTAAATTAGACTAGATATGGAATAGCTGTCTCATGCTCAAATTTAGAACAAAGTTACTTTGGGCAAAAGTACTACTAGCAAATAATAGTTTTTTATATTCCATTCTACCTTGCACAACAGTGTTATTCAGAAAGGTATTTAAATTTAGAGAATGGAATGACTACTTTCACCCATTCTGGACATTAATGACAGCCACTTTCAAAATCTGCTTAAAAAATATGTCTGCAGTAGACCAACAAAATGTTAAAATCATTATAGTGGCTTGAATAACTGTCATGTTAAAACTTCCTAAAAATTCTAGTTTTAACTTTTTTTTTTTTTTTTAATTTGTTGACAGCAGTTTCTGAAATACAGGGACTAAGAACAGTTGAAATAAAAAAGGTAAGTTACAACATGAAGTGGTATATATCAGGAGCAGGTTTTGTAGATGTTGTCAATAGGTGTGTTTACAGAAAGGAAGAAGACTGGCCCAGTTAGCTGTTTTGAGAGAGGAATTGATACGCCTAATTCATTTGGCTGTCTTTTCAGGTCAACACTGTATGATGTCCACTGCCTATATGTTTATGTAAAAGCAGTGTGACCTGGAAGCAAGAGGAGGAAAGACTAGTAAGAGATAATGGGAGCTAGTTTTAGCATTACGAGACTGAGTTATATCCCAGACTGTTTTAGTGAAATCAGGGAAACTATACCAAAGTTGCAAGCCTATTGCTTGGTATTTTTTTTTTTTTTTTGGTATGTATTTTTAATTTGCAGGCTCTTACATGACAGCTGCCAAGTTTTCAAATGCGAAATTCAGGCAATTTCATGGGATCAGACTGTTTCTGATTGTCCAAAATATTTATATTGATTTGACTTTACCTAGCATCTGGTTAACTTGACTACATGTGTTATATTTAGGCATTCTCTTTTTACAGTAGAATCTGCAAATACTAGTTTACAGAAGCAGGTTTTGCTTTTAGGTAGGGTGTTGTACAGTAGGGAACAGCTAGTTCTGTTCTTCAGTAATAGGACACTAGGGGGAGCATAAAGATTAGTCTTTGGGAGGTTTGTAACATGAGATTGATACAGACAATATTAAGGACAATAAATTCCACCTGTACAGTTTTCCTTGTCCATATTTTCTATGCTGACAGTAAAGGTCTGACACTGGATGCTGTAATTATTTAGTTTGGTTAAGATAAAGCATACTACATCTAAGTCAACGGATTGTCACCTAACACTTATGGGAAGAAACGTTTTGTTCTCTGCAGTTTCTCAAAATGATGTGAAATGGTTAAGCTTAAAAGATGGGTTCAGACATTGGAATTATAATTTTCATAATATAGGGGCATTCGTAATTATTTGAGATAAGCTTACAATTCTCTGCATGTGTGTTCTTTCCAGAAAAAATCTAATATTTTTTTATTATGATAACAGGGCCCTGCAGATTCACTAGGAGTGAGCATTGCTGGAGGTGTAGGAAGTCCTCTTGGGGATGTTCCTATATTTATTGCCATGATGCACCCGAATGGAGTTGCAGCTCAGACTCAAAAACTCAGAGTAAGTTAATTGTTAAAAAGGTTGTAAAGACTGCATGGGTAATGCACAGTAATTGCATTAGGCAGGCAATAAGTTAGCAGTTTAATGATGTGCTTCCGGCTGTGATGTGCCGTTTGGACTGATGAAAGCAGAACTGAGATTGCTTTAGGACTTCCTCCCCAAGTTAGTTGCCTTTCAGCAATTACCTCTTACCATGCTAGCAGAGGTAGTCAGCTTATGAAAATTTAAAGTAGAGAAGGTAGTTCAGAGTGATGGATTCTGTAAGTGAGCTCTGCTGGTGAGTGTGGTGGTCTGTATGTATGCAGTCTATCTCATGTTTCCCATGCTTATTTGTCTTGGGATAGAGGTAGCACTTTATAGGTTCTGAGTTAAAGTGGGAGGTCTTCCATCATACAGCACTTACGTGCGTACTTTATTCAGTCAACACTGTATGTAGTTGAATTCGGCTCATGCTCCTTTGAAAATGGACAGTGTTATTTCATGATGAATTCAAACATACAATCTCTAATAATTTACCACTTCAGTTAGATGACATTCAAAATGCATGTCTTTTTTACATGCTGTATATTTCTAGTTTTTAGGATCAATTCTGTAAAGCATAATTACTTTTTTACACTGAATACACTAAACCAGTGTAATTTGCTAATTGTGATATTGAATTTTCCACCTTTGCAATGGGTCATTATGTAGTTCAAAGATGATTTGCCTTCAAGAGAAAATGTACCGTGAACAGTTGCTGATTTCTGTCTTCCTGCAGTGTATCACTAGTAACATCTGGCTAAATACAAACGCAAAGATATGCTGTTATTGACAGAACCTGACAAATCTATGTAGTGACAGTTATTGTTAGCTAGATTTTCTACATTTTCTTCTTCAGGTTGGGGACAGGATTGTTAGCATCTGTGGAACACCTACGGAGGGCATGACTCACTCCCAAGCTGTTACTCTCTTAAAGAATGCTTCAGGCACTATTGAGTTGCAGGTAAAAAAAATTTTCAGTGACATTTGAAGTATTTTCTGAATATGGTCTTGCCAGCTGCTACAATGAATTATTTTAGTGTCAGCATTCTCATTTTACTCGTTTCCAAACTCTGTTCCTAGGTTGTAGCTGGAGGAGAAGTGAGTGTTGTAACTGGTCATCAGCAGGATCCACCTACGTCCAGTCTTTCATTTGCGGGACTAACTTCAACCAGCATTTTTCAGGATGAGTTAGGGTCAGTAACTATAGGATATACAAACTCTGTAACGTGTTATTTTAGGTGGAACTCAGCCAGGAAAAACTTAAAAATTCTAACAAATAATGGATCACTTAATTTAATCATTATTTACACATTTGATATACATGGCCCCTATAGGCTGTAGATCCTCTCTTACATTCTTCATGACATGATTTGCTGTGCTACTTTATTTTGCTCCTTTGTAGACTTGTGATTTGATTTCTTCTCTGTAAATGCAGTCTCCTTTGTTTCACTTGGCCTTGGTAGCTGGGATTAATTGATACACCCAAAATGTTTTTTTCTCAGACTTAAATAGCAAGGCCCTTTCCACAATGCTATGTGTGTTTCCATAATGTGCTTTCTAGCAATGGGCTACCAAGAGTCTCAGGTTTTCCTGGTACACAAGATACACTATGGTATACTGCAAGGTACAGCTATGAAAACAAGTTTTGACTCAAACTCAGTTGTAAATCTGAGGCATTATTCTTGTAGGATTAGGGAAAGAGGGAAAGGGATGTATTTCAAAAGATTGAGCTTCAAAATTTCTTATAGTAAAGTATATGTGGGGAAATACACCTGTGAATAGTCTGTATGAACACATATATAGAAATACACATTCATATATTAAAGGAAGAGGGAAACAATTACACCTTACAGAATACACTATTGGGCTAATTTTAGATGGTTTCTAGGGTGTGTAATGAGTTACAGGATGTTTTAAGTAGATATTTGTTACAAAGAATTGAGGTACAGGGTTTTGTCTTCACTACTAAGCGCTGTTAGTGGGACATTGCAGTTAAACTGCCCTGAGCTGGGTGGAAGAGGTGTTTCAAATAGCTACCTTTGAGTAATAATGAGCTCATTAGACAGTTACAGTGTTTTACATGAACTAAAGTAGCCAATTCATTATAATAAAAGCATTTGTAGTGATAGTGGAATAGAGTCATAGAATCATAGAATGGTTTGGGTTGGAAAGAACCTTAAAGGTCATCCAGTTCGAACCCCCCTGTCATGGGCAGGGACACCTTCCACTAGAGCAGGTTGCTGAAAGCCCTGTCTAGCACTACCAGCAAATATATTGCATAACTTGAGGGTTTTTTTGTTTCTGTTGATGACCATTCTACAGGTTAAGTCATAAGTTCAGCCAACATTGCAATACTGTTCTTCTTTTTCTTAGACCTCCTCAGTACAAGACCATTACTCTGGATAGAGGACCAGATGGCCTAGGGTTTAGTATTGTGGGTGGTTATGGCAGTCCCCATGGAGACTTACCTATTTACGTGAAGACGGTGTTTGCAAAGGTAAGTATAAACTTTAAATTTGTTCAGTCAATTTATTACTTCGTTCATAGCAACTGCTGTCTTAAACCATGGCTTGAGTTTGAAGCCAAAGGATTGTTAGTTTTTCACAGAATTTCTTCCTTGGTGCAAATGCTGGTCAGAATGTGCTTGCAGCATTTGAACACTATAGCCTTAGTAAGATCCAGAATTTCCAAAATCATGTGACTATGCATATGTAGTCTTCTTCAGCTCTCCAAAATGAAATCATGCACATACTTAGAAAAACAGCCCTCTTGCTGTATGTTTAGAGTGCCTTTTCTTCTTTTTTGTTTATTTTGACTCAAAGTCTGAAGGATAGACCAAGATGAAATAATTAAGCTCAAGTCTGGACCTTTGGAAAAGTTCAGGTACTGATATATTGGATTGTCCTAGGAAACAGCCTTGAGTCAAAGAAAACTGGAATCAAGAATCCCAATCTTTTATAATAAATCAAAGTACAGAGATAGGCTTTGATTAGTAAATTTCTTATACCAATTGATGAAAACTTCTTCAGGTCCTGAAAATCTTACTTCTGTGATAGCAGAGAGTTTAATTGTTACACTGGCTGGGTGAACAGGGTTGAAAGAACAAAAAGTCCTACAGATTTGATTTCTAAATGTTGTGAAACTTAGAGAAGGCAGGGCATACTGCAGCAGTAGTAGGCTGTACTACAATTGACTGTATTTGAATCATTGAAATTCAAAACGCTTTAAGGGGTTTTGTATACAGAACCCATCTTATTCAGACTAAAAAGAGAAAAAGAAATGCATGGGTCTGCAGTTACGTGTTGTATCATTTCAGGGTGCAGCAGCAGAAGATGGACGCCTGAAGAGAGGGGATCAAATCATTGCTGTGAATGGGCAGAGTTTAGAAGGAGTGACCCATGAGGAAGCTGTTGCTATTTTGAAAAGGACAAAAGGAACAGTCACTTTGACTGTTTTGTCATGAACTGGCTACCTGAAGGAGTAGGGTCAATAAGACTATGTTATTTACACTCCACATAGCAAAGAGAATGGAAATGTTTTATAGCCTTCTTGCTTTTGCAGCTTCACAGAACTGTGTTACAACACTGAAGAATAACAACATTTAACCACATTTTTGTATACAATAGAAGTATTTCTCTTACTGTCAAGCCACTGGTATGGAGTTATGTCAGCTATGTAAAGACATGGATATTTTTCCTATTAATGTTATACTGAATGCTTCTAAGTCACCAGAGAAAAAAACCAAACCAAACAAACAAAAAAAGGAAACCAACCACAAAACAAAACAAAAAGGAACGTTTGCATTAATAACCACACAGCAAAACTGGAATGTTCTGCTAAGAAGCTTTGGATATTTGAAATATGTTGGAAAAATGATAAAGTCAAAAAGGGGGTGGCATGAGTGGCAATAGTCAGAAAACAGAAAAAAGTTTATTGAGGAAAGAATTAACAAAATACCAAACTCTAAAGAAGAAATAGTATGTAGTCTGGAGGCAGATTATTAATGGATTTAGGTGGTTATTAATGTTACTTCACAGTGCCCAAGTAGGAGGATCTGAGTGGGTGGCTTGAGTGGTTTTTTTTTTTCTGTGTATTTAAATTTCATAAGCCATGATGTGTCCAAAATAAAAATAAAACTGTGTTTTAGTTTGGCTTAGGTTTGGGGGTTTAGGTTTGTTATTTGTTTGGGGTTTTATTTTGTTTGAGGCAGGGGTGTATGTGTGTTTGTTTTGAAGGGAGAGGACTTGTGCTCAAGGCTGAAAAATCCATTTGCTACAGGAAGCTACTCCTGGTGAATGAGAGTGCCTAGCAACTGCTGTATTAGAACAACTAGAATTCTTTTATACTAGTAGCGGTTTTAGCCTATATGGATGTGAAAGCAACCTTTCCAATGTGAAAGATGTGTAAGGGAATCACAGAATAATTAGGGTTTTAAGGGACCTCTGGAGATCATCCAGTCCAACCACCCTGCCACAGCAGGACCACTAGCAGGTTACACAGGAACACATCCAGATGAGTTTTGAGTGTTTCCAGAGAGGGAGACTTGATGACACCCCTGGGCAGCCTTTTCCAGTGCTTTGCCACCTTCAGTGTAAAGAAGTTCTTCCTCATGTTGAGGTGAAACTTCTTGCTCCATGTCCTGTGACGGCACCACTGAGAAGAGTCTGGCACCATCATCCTTGCACCCACCTTTGAGATATTTAAATATATTAATGAGATTTCCTGACAGTCTTCTCTAGAAGAGAAAGTTGCCCTTTTCCAATGTGTTTCATGTAAGCTGCTTGAATCAGAGCCACAGACAAACCTCTGAGGGCAGGTTTACTTAGCTTGTGGATGTTGGTTAAGCCAAGGTGGAAGAAGTTGATGTTACAGTGTTAGAACCATGACCAGCAGCAGCAAAGGTTGGGTCCTCCTTTGACTAAGGATACCTAAAACCAGGAGTTGAGGGTAGGTAAATGCTGAAAATTGATGTGGTAGGGGTGAGTAGTAAGACAGCAATGAAGGTCTTTATGTGTCATCATTAAGTAGAAGAGGAGATCTGAGGGCCACAATTACTGGTTTGAGCCCTCAGATTTAATTTTAAAGGCACAAATACAAGACAGTGTTTAGTCCATGGAGCAGTTGTTTGACTAGCAGTGTGGTCAATAAATTTGTGAACTCCATTTCCTAAGCTGGGATCTCCAAGACTTTAGCCAGACCCTTAACTGATTGTAGCCTGCCTTTGCCTCTTTCCCTTTAAACTGGCTCTTAGGAATCTAGCAGATAAAGTGCACTTTGCCTATGATTTACCTTCCTGCAAAAAAATTTGCTAAGTCTTTTGAGGGAAATTTGTAATTACCAGCAATAACCTTTGTGTTAATTAGCAAAAATAAATCTGTAGCAAGAAGGCCACCATGTCAGTTGTCATTTAAGAAAAATCTGAACTGAAAATGCGGGAATGGTCAGGCTGTTATTAGGGGGAGATAAAAAGACTAGCATTTGTTTTAGTGGGACACAAAAGCAGTATTAGGAATGTCTGTGAAATAGTATTAACAGATTGATAGTTATGTCTAAATGAATTAATTAAATAAACCACCCTCTTTGTCTTTTTAACTATTCCAGAAGTTACACTGTGGTAGTGTAAGATGAAAAAAAAACAGATGGTACCATTACTAGATGCTGTTGTTACAGAATTGTTTTTCTATACTTATTCCTTGGTTAGAGTAAGAAATGCCTACATTACAGTATGTAAAGTCACCTTAAATAGTATCTATATTTGTAACAGAAGTAGTGTACAGATATTTTGTTACTGCTGTTCTGTCTAAATGGAAGTTTTGAGTGAATAAAATTCCAAACTGTTACAATGAAAAAGTAAACTTGCAGGTGTGTTCCTGGTTGCTTTACAATGACATACTTGCATTGTTAATTCTGTCATGAAAGATTTATTTAGAACAATTAAGAAAAAGGCATTATTCTTTATGTGAACTTTAAAGCATTTGCTAAAATTTGTTTTATTTGGATTTTGAGATTTTATACTCTTTTGCAAACTCTTATATCCATGAGACCAGATATCAAAACTATCTAGGAATTAATATGAAGATACTTTGCCTTTCTGAAACAGACAGTATTAATCAGTGTGTTTAAAAAGCATTCTGCTGAGCATGGGGCTTGCCATGAGTAAGCAAATCAGTGAGCCATGGAGCTTGGGACTTTGTGTTTAGCTGTGACCCACGCTGCTGCTTCAGAGCACAGGATCTCCCTGAAGCCCCACGCCAGGAAAGCTATTTCATGACCACTGCTTAGTGGCTGTCATGCACTGGACCATGGGGGGTAATGCACTTTGCAGGCTTAGGATGTTTGATTTGCTTTGTCATTTGGTAATCAGCACAATTTTCATCACAGGGGTTAGTTACTCCTGTAAAGTGATAGGTACTATGTCCCCAGTTCTACCAGGTATTCTGGTTTTGGTTACATTTTTAACACGTGACTGTACTAACTATGGAACTTGACAGTGTTGGAGCTGAAGGGCCTGGTGACTTAACGATTCCAGGCCGTTGTTTGTTCAGATACCCAGTAGCCATTGATAATCCCTCCCCTTCATTCTATATCCAGCTTCTTTAAAGAAAAAGGCCTAGACATGTATTAGCCTAAGGAAGAAAAAAAAAAAAAAAAAACCAAACAACAAAAACCCCAACAAACCAACAACAACAGAAAATAAGTCACTGTCATCTTTGTTCTAAATTGGCAAAGAGATATTTTGCTTTTTTTGACAGACTTGGAAAGAATGTGGAGAAACCTAGTATTTTCATTAGTTGTTTTCAAAGAAAGCCTTATCTTAAAGTGAGAGTGACATTGGAAAATTGCTGGTAGTGGTTTCCCATACACATCTTTTTCTTGTTTTTTAGAGCAAATTCTTTGATGCATATAAAATATTCATGTGTAAGGAAGACTTCTGTGTTAGGCATCACATGAATCTACTAAGAATAGATGAGAAATTTCACTTCCTTTACAAATGATATTAAAACTGTGAACGCTGTTGTCCTTGGCATATTCAACATTTACAGTGTATATAAAAGCTGGTTTTATTTCTCTCTGAATTGCAGATCATGTGTCTTCCTCTACAGCTGTATAGATGTTGATTTTAATGCATTTCAGTTCATTGTTGCAGAGTTGTGTTAGACTGATTAGTTTCAAACACTTAATAGTGATATACCTGATAATGCAAGATGATGCTTAAATAGATTGAGGTTCCTAACTTTTCCATGTTTTCATTCTCCTGTGGTAATATATACTCCCAGTGAAAATGACCACATGAAATGGGCAGAAAAAAATATGTGTTTCTTCCCTTATTTCAGTAGAAAGGAGAATAAATTCTGAAAAGCTACTAATGCTGAAATCTGCATACATCTCAGTTGAAGATAATGGAATCATCCAAACTGTATTATTAATTTTCAATACAAGATTTTTTGTTAAATTACAGCAGCAAATTGTTTTCAGAAAGTGAACCAAGCAGGCTTACACTTAATCTTTCTCATCAAGCTACTTTCTGGTCAGTCCATTGTATTTGACCTTCAAATAGGTAGTTTTAAATATATAACTTTCAGATACCTATATATTACAAAAAGATAATGTTTGAATCATATACAATAAACATTATCTGTGTTCTCAGCTGAGAGTGTGACATTACATACTTACAGTACTTGCAGTTACATGTCCAATTTACTCAGGGATAGACAAGTGAGAGACTTTTTACTAAGATGGGTGGCTTTGAATTTTTCAGCTCTTACTGTTTTCTGTTATTTCAGCCTCTGGCAGTTTAATAGTTAAGACTACACTTTGTAAAGTGTAGTTCAGTTTGTTCAAGAGTACATTTGGACTGAGCAAGGTAAACATTATAGCTAAAAGGGAATGTTCTACAGGAGTATTTCCATGGGACATGGGATACCTTTTTAAGACTCTCAGCAGTGGTCAACAGCAGTGTGTTGCAATTTGGTGTGTTCTCATAGATTGCACAATATCAGGACTGGGAAGGCTGAGGCCACAGGCTACATTTGCAGGATGCTTTACCAGGTTTCCACGCTGCACACCTGATGGAAATAAGGGAGCTTGGCTTTCTGTTTGGGACATCTACAAGCACTTAGGCTGAGGCACACTAAAGGTCTTTGCAGGCTGTAATTTTCAAGTACCTTCTCATCACAGGGATGTATAGCCACCATGCCCAGTGCTTCAAAGTTTCACATTTTTGGGGATTTTACAGAAAGCAATGGGAGCAGCATCTTGGGTACTTAACAAGAAATTAATTATTCTCTGTTTTGGGAGAATTTTTGAAACTCTCAAAGACACACACATTTTGTTGTGGCTTAAGAAAATTTATTTGTTATTCGGTGTTAAATGTGAATATGTCTGTTGGGAGTAGAAAGGTCAGTGTTGCAGATGAGTTACATAAATATCAATATAATCCTAATGGCTAAAGCAGCAAATGTCACTGGAATTCCTGTTTGTGACAGGAAACACTGAGGGCAAGTGATAATAAAGATTGTCATATGGGGAAAGCATTAGCCTTTGTTACTGTCACCAAGAGCAGAAGAAAGCAGTGATAGTATTCATATTCTTGTAGTGCTTTTTTTAGTAAGTCCACACCAACTCTATTTTCCAGATTTTATACCTTTTCCCAAGTGCAAAGTGCCTGCAAAGAGCTAATAAGGTGTTATTCTTCTAATAATCTTGGAATGAAGAAAAAAACCCACATTTTCCTTAGTTTTGATGAATATATACAAATACAAGTAGTGAAGGAAAAATGTCACCCTAATGTTAGAATTCTTCTAGGGAATCCAAGCAACTCAAAATACAGTATCTGGGCTGGAGCCTTCATTTTTGGTAGTTGCAGATTAAATGGGATAAACATATTTAATGTAGTAGATTAGTGTTGTTTCATGGTCATCTTAAATACTGGGTAACACGAGCTGCATCTGCAGTTTCTTTTTGCATTCACCTAGTCAGTTCACTGCTTGAATCCCCATGTCCTGGGTAAGTTCCTGTAAAGAAAAGGCTTAGGCTCTACCATTTCACTTGCGAATCATACCTTAATGGAAGAGAAGGTCCAGCACTATTTTTGAAGAACAGCTGTAGATTTCTGTCCGTACGAGAAATTCTGAGGTTTAGTTCCTAGCCAGACAAAAGCTTTGATGCTGTTCCAGACAGACTTCCTTTCTGAGAGGTGTGGTGGTCAGAAACCCACCCCTGGGCACAGCAGGATCCAGGGTCACTCCCTGGTGGGATTGATGTCTACTGGGCTTTCCTTAGTCAGCAAACACGTGTGGACCACAAACCTGACAAATTTCACTTCCAGTCCTAGAAATCACAGCCTGCTTGTTCAGTTGGTTGTGGTTTTTTTTTTCCTAAGATGTAGCCTTCAGTGTCTTGGCTTTAAAGACAGTGGGAAGGACCTGCATTTGTTCTATCTTTATCTCCAGTTCTCTCATATACTGCTGTTTTTAAGCATATACATAACGAGTAAAGTAATCCGCTCAAATTTATTGTTAGTGTAGAGTCAGAGGTTGTTCTAACCATGTGTGCTAAAAACTTCACAAAATTCTCAGTGGACACAGTCTGCTGGTGAAGCTTTTGGAGGCCCTTTCACAACACTGAACGACAGCAGTGATTGCCTTTGTGTTAAACTTTGTGTCTAACAAAGCCTTTGCAGTAAGTATAAATCTGTCCTGGCTGGAAAAGTGAATAGCTTAAGACAAGGTGGGAACCTCCTGGACTGAGCTGAATTTCCTATTGTGACTAAGCATGCTGTCTTTTCAGTCTCTGCCTTATCTCTCTACAAACAGTTTGGCTTTTGTTCCTGTCAAATGGCAGCTGACCATCGGAATTCTATGTATATAGCCTCTTTCCTTCTGGAAACAGGCCTTTACTGTTCTTATGGCAGTCACTACATAACTTGACCTTTGTCTTTAAGTGCAGATTTATAGAATATTAGCATTTAGTAGAAATAATTCAGTTTACTGGCATATAGTGTCCTCCTTTTTTTCCCCACCCTTAAAAAGTCAGAGACTCTTCAAAGCTATTTATTTTGCCAGCAGCCAAACCATTCCTGTCTGCATTTCCCCTGCTGCTGTTTCTTCTGATTTGGTTGTGTTGTGCTGGGTTGAGTAGTGGTGAGGGGAGCATGTCAGAGGCTTTCTGTACACATGTGTATTTTGGGGAACAGTGCTGTGTAAGAGCTATTAGCCTGCAGATGCTTCCAGGCATGAAGTTTGAACATCAGAAGTGAATGGGAGCAGGAGAGGGGAATTTCTCACCCATTTAGGCACAAATAGGCTTGGAGTTGGCCACCAGCAATCAAGAATAAAGCTTCCTGCATGAGTGTTTCTTTGGTATTTCAAGACAAAAAGCAGTCAGGTGCTGGTTTCAGGTTGGGCACTTAGCCTGAGAGCTTGGGGGGTGCTGAAGGTTTGTGGGAGAGGCTATTTGTCTGCAGTACCCAGACCCACATGCACACCTCGAGCTCATACTAGCCACTGAAGAGGACCCTAGGTATCTTTGTCCGTAGGTGCTGGCTTCTGTGCAGCTGCATTTCTATGCATTAGTCATTTTCAGTACTAGCCACTAGATAGCACTAGAGAATCAAAGTAAGTCGCAAACAGCACGGGTTGCAAAGATTTAAACGAACTTCCTCACTCCAGAGCTAGCAACCGCTGGAGTCTGTCGTTGGTGTTCAGCTCTGATCAGCAGCCTAATGGAAACTGTTCAATCAGGGGAAAGTTATTTTAACTTCTGGTGTATTTAAAATGTCTACGCTGATGTATTCCTGAGCTGAAAACACAAGAAGTAGCATGAAGTTATCCTACTCCAGCCTTCCTATTGTTATTTTTCATCTTTATTGGAGGCCACAAACTTAAAAAAAAAAAAAAAAAAAAAAAAAGAAATAAAATTAAAATATTTTT
>NDXB01017925.1:96066-108710 GCA_002631895.1 Agapornis roseicollis
AAAAAAAAAAAAAAAAAAGAAGTGCATTAAATGTAGAATGTTTTATAGTAGCCATCACAAAATGAACACTTTAAAATTGAAGTAGGAATGCACTTCTAAAAATATCCGTAGGGATTTATGCATTCCAAAATTATGCCTCCAAAAACATACCCTCAACAAAAGAAATTTGCAGAGTGGGTAAAAAGTAATCTGTGCCTGTCACTTGCTGGAAGTTTACTCTATGCTTTGCAAAATTGCTAGGCATTTTTAGCATTGCAGGAAGAGTTTAAGGTAATGAAGAAATCATTACTGACCATCTCAGTGGGAAGCCAAGAACTGATGTTTTTAATCTCTGCAATGAAAAGCAGTAAGAGTACAGCTTCTGCTTGCTTACTGATAGCCTTTCAAGAAGTTCCAAGTGAATTTCTTTCTAAGGGATTAGGAAATACAGAAAGGTTTTGGGAGAAAGGCATGGGTAACTGCTTGCTTGTTCTGTGCACTCCTCTTGTAAGCCATATATTGAAGGCACTTTCATTAAGTTTTTCAGGCAGTCCTAAGGACACACATATTCATTATGCTGTACAAGGTAAGAAAACTGGTAATCTCTGGAATCTGCGTTCCTGACTTTGTTTCAAAGTGACATATAGATGATTACAATTCTTCTCTTATTTATTAAAGGGGTTCATATGCCCAGATGCCACATCCTACTTTGATAACATGTTGCAAGAGTTTTTGGCAGGGATGTGAAATTTGAAGTTTGAAGGTCTTTAACTCCTAGAGTCACCTAAATGCTTGTCTTGAAGGACAAATACATAATCAGCTCAGGGCATCTGGCCCTTGTGGCTTGCTTCTCAAGCACATTAAACAGGCTGATATCAAAATATGGAACTGTACAGCAGCTTATTTACAGTAGGCATGTTAGGTACAGGCACTTCAAGGGCAGCAGTCTTGGCTGCCATTGATAGAAGCTCAGAGGAGCTCTCAGTGGACTCGGTTGATGCATGTGTGAACTCTTTCAGGCAGTAAGCTGTTACCAAGAGATGCATGGGCTATCTTTGAGGCTTGCTTACACTTGCCGTACATGCAGAATGTCACTACCTACGAGCTTTCTATAGAAATTCACCTTTTCCCATCAGTGTGTGAGAGGCATATGTTGAAAGAAGATAAGAAATTTAACAGCACTGAAGGTTGATCATCTGTTTCTTCACCATCTCATTGAAGATGTTGCAGCTGTCCTTTTACCTTCCATGCCAGTTTCTCAGCTGCAGCTTGGAGCGCTGAACTTGCTTCATGATAACAGTCAGTTATGCAAACATAGAGCTGAGTGAAATTTGTCAGTCACACTTCCAGCCTCCTTCAGGCATGGTTTACTAGTTGACAGATGTTTGCAGTTGGCAGGCCAGAAAAGCAATTACCTGCAGGACTGGGATGTGAACTAGCATTGTGTGCAGCTAAGGCAAGATTAGCGACTGACATGGTACCTCAAATCCTTCCAGGCCATTTTGGGATTTATTTACTTATTATGCATATAAAACTATACTAAGTATGTCCAGGCTACTACTGTACTTCATTCCAAAATGCAGGAAATTTTACAGGGTTTGCTCCATGATTTGTTTTGTTCCAAGCACCAGTGGCAGGGAAGCTGTTTTTGTAAGTGCTTTGAAAACAAGTCCCAGCAAAACTGAGCCTTATCAGATCCAGCTGAAAAAGGCTGCAAACACTGAATAGTGAAACAGGCCTGTTAAATTTTAATCTGGGCTACATAAAAGATTGTTCTTAAGGTGGCATGTATTGACATTGTTCTCACACCTATGAACTTGCAGCTGGAAAATGAAAGGTAAAATCTCTCTGTGTGTGCATGCGCATGTGTGAAAAAACTTTCAGGTAGGCTATGGCAGAGAGAGAAAGAAACCTTTTCCTCATGGGGTGGTGTGGGGGAATGGTGTCTTGCAGGGTAAGAGTTATGTGATTCAATAGCTCTTCTGGGGGAAGAGTCCTTGTTTTGGGGACCAGCTGTCAATGCATTATGGATCTTTTTCATGTAAGTTCAGAGGTGTAGTGAGGTTGTGCCTAGAGCTGGGAAGATTCATAAATAACAGCAAAGGGATGCAACACCTACGCTTGGGTAAATGACAGCAAGCATTTAGCTTACTGCGGGTGGAAAAGTTTAGTTGAGTTGGCCACGTAAATTCTAACTAGTGGTTTTTAAAAGTACATGCTGTTGGATGCTTTCCTTTGCAAAAGAGCCACAGTAACTGCAAGAGGAGAAGCACATAAAGAGACATGTAAATTAAAATACCACTCCCGATAGCTATAGCATTACACCAGTGCAGCCTAGGAAAACTAAGAAGACAGTCTAATGCTTTAGTTTTGGGGGCCTTTTGGAGTTCTGATAGTATTTCTTACCTACAGTGAAACTTAAAATAAGGATTTTTCCAAGTGAGTAACCTCTCATCTTTAAAGTACTTACAAGATTTCTCTTCTAATTAAGTATTTTAAAAGGACACGGAGTTGTTGTAGGGAATTAAGAAAAGCTTTTTCTGCGTTGTAAAGTCACACTTCGGGATATTTTAAGATCTAAGAACAAGTAAGTTCTATAGTGTGCCAAACAGGTAATTTACATACCTGTGACGCCTGTTAATCCACATCAGAGACCTTTCATATTTACACCTGTGTACCTCAGATGATAAAATGGCCTGAGGCATTTGGTTCCCTTTTTGGTTTCAAAAGGTGTTTCACTTACATTAGGTATGCCTTCAGTTAGATGCAGCACTGTTTAAATCACCATGTGTAAATTTTTCCTTAATTCACTTTTTGCCATGGGAATTAACCATTGATCAAAATCCCAGGAACACTGATGTAGCTAAAATTTAAAAGGCAGGATGAAGCGGTAAGACCAACTGAGAATGATACATGTGCAAGCATCAGAAGCAACAGAATACAAAACAACATCAAGAGCTGAAGGGCCAAACTTTCTTTAACCTATTGGCTGCTAAGTCTTGGGAAGCCAGACATCCTTTCTTGTTTAGACAGGTAAGGCTGTCTTTGAGGCTGTGTCTTCAATTGAGTGAGGTCTCAAAAGGACAGGTAATGCAGTCTTCATCTGTGAGGAAGCATCAAAAAAGGAAAAGGATCAGAAATAGGGAGATGGACCTCCATTTTGTAACAAAAGGTGTGCCTTTTATTAAAACTTCAGCTAGGCTCATCCCTGGTCTGTGAAAGCCAACCACACAATACAGTCATATGGTTTGCTGACCAAAACCAATTCTCAAATCCACACTTCACACATTTTAGTAGTGATTATTAAAGCCAACTTCCTCTGTACTGTGAATGTGGTCTTAAACTAGGTTGCACCAAAATTGGGTATGTAACTGCTTGCTTGTGTACACTGTACAGCATTATTTAATTAGGAAAATGTGCTTGGCAGGGGAGAAATGGAAGCTGGAAAAGACAGAATCCTTGTCAACAATCCATGTGGTTCCCAAAAAAGCAGGGTGAAAGTATGTGGAAGACAGATGGTAAAACACTGTGTAAGTAGTGGTATATGTGGTTGCTGACAACCCAGGATGTGGGGATGAGCAAAGGTATTCAACTGAAAAGTTTAGGAGCCACATGTTATGCTATCCTGTCTCAGGAGAGGTGCAGGAAGACTTTGCATTGTGTTTCTGGTGCTCTGTATAATCAACTTTCTAGTGCTTGCAGTGCATCTAAAACATGGATGGATCAGAGAAGTCAAGAAATTTTCTTCCTAGGTATTTCTGCTGACAGCAGCTAGCCTAGGGAAATTGTGCTTTGTCCTTAAGAATCAGTAGGGAGATCTGGTAAGCAATCTCCTTTCTGTTTTCGTGAAATAGCAAACTTCTTCTTCCACACATTTTAGAGACACACCTGAGGTTTGGTTCAGATGTGTATGTTTTGATCCCTAAAGCCCAGTTAAGATTAAGCATGGGCACCACCATGGTAAAACGAAAGGAGCTGTCTTTTGAAAAGTGCGGTTAAGCCAGGAAACTGTCTTCAAGCTTTGTAGCATTCAGATGAGTGATGAGGCAAGCTGAAAGCAAGCAGCACACAATTGGAAAGATGGGTAATGTTTAAAGCCAGTGTCAGTTCTAGAGATCAGTAGTATAGGTATTATATGCTTTACTGATAGGCTCCTAAACTAGGTGGTGTGGGAAGATAAATCTGAATTTAATCTGGAAAGCCTTCCCTTTCTATCTGAATAATTATTATTTCCCTCCTTGCTTTTTATGAAGACCTATAATTACTACTTCAGTGGATAAAACTGTAACTAGAGGTAAGACTACAGTAAGCAGTTGTCTTTGCATTAATGATTACATCAAGCCAGGCAGATCTGAATCAGGTTTGTAAAGCGTAAGTTTGCCTTGCAGCCAGCCCAACTAAAAGTAACACCTGGTTACCTGGGTGTGGAAGATTCCAGCCGTAGTGCTGCAAGCATCCCCTGGATCTAATGGTATGGAAAAATATTTGACAATGGTCCAAATGCTTTAAGGGGTGATCAGTCTAGTGGGTGGCATCAGGGCTTTCTGGGCCAGTGGAATTGCTCATTTTGCATCCAAAGGTGTGTTTTTAAGCCAAAGAGTAGTTGTGATGCTAATCCAGCTACACAATTCCACCCATTAAAATAAATTAATGAACTTTAAAAAGAACCTTGTTCAAATATCCAAACAGAATATAAAAAAAACCTTCACAAAATACTTTTATTTATCTGGAACAAAGATGATGTATATTGCCAGAACAGTCTGGCATATGTGAAGGACTATTTGCTATTGCAGACAATGTGATGGAATTCAGGAGTTTATTTTAGCTTAGATAGAGGTTTCATGTATCATCCTGAAGACACCATACAGTTAAAAAGGGGAAGAGCTACCAGTTAAGGTTATTCCAATGGCTTGACTTTGTTAAGATCTACCTACCACATCACTGTTCACTTGTGATTTGATTATTCCAGGTGACTTGGAGAGCCATAGCAACAGCAGATGTAGGTATACTGGAGATTCATTTATAAAGTATGTTTCCAAAGAAATGGATTTGTAGGGAGGAACTTTTGTTTCTGAAGATATCCATCTTATTTATTTTTCAGTGTAGTTATTCTCAGCAAATCTTCATGTGGCTCCTTCAGCTGACTGCTCCTGTGGCACAGCTTCATCTTCAGTCTCCCCCAAAAGGTGTCCAGTTTGGGTGATCCACCATATGAGGTGAATTAGCATGGTTGGAAGTGTACCACATGAGTAAACTCCCGATACAGACTGAAGTGCTAGTGCAGAGAAACCCAGACAAAAGTACATATACTTGCAATAAAGGTTTGACAATATAAGGTAGTTGTTGCTACCAATCAAAATTGTTGAGAATTTTTAGAAGCTGTTTAACCAACAGATTTGTTATTGTATCTTGATAAAGAAAGTTAGTGTTTGCTTGAGGTCCAAGTCTAACCTGTTTCAGCTGAAAGACATAACGAACATATCTGCATGTAAGAGTCTGTGTGAAAACAGGGAGGAGCCAGGCTACAGCTTAGGTAAAGCTTGTTCACTCTTATACAGAACAACATCCAAGTGATGGGATTTAAGTATGTGCTTTAGTTCTGTCCTGAACATAAATGCTTCCATGTTTCATGGACATAAAAAAAAGAAGAGGAAGAATCTTTTTTCCTTACACACATTTTAGAAAGGAAAAAATAGATGGTATTCAGGAAATGCCATTGAAATATGCATCTGTACAACATCCAGAGTCTGTCTCTCTAACTTACTACTTGGCCACTGCAGTTTCACAAATCGGTCCTTGGCTTAAGATATTGAGCCGCTGATGAATCACAAACAGTATCTGAGAAGTGGTCTTTGCCAAATATTAATCACCTTTCCTTTGAATTGGACCTAGGACCTGTACCAGTTACACTGAGTTATAGAATCATAGAATAGAATCACAGGATGGTTAGGGTTATGTATATATATACATATATATATATGTATGTATATATATATGGGTTATATATATATATATATATATATTCCAACCCCCTGACATGGACAGAGACATCTTCCACTAGCTTAGGTTGCTCAAGGCTCTGTCTAACCTGGCCTTGAATGCTGTCAGGGATAGGGCAGTAACAGCTCCTTTGGGCAACACGTTCCAGTGCCTCATCACTGTCAGAAAAACTTCTTCCTTATGCCCAACCTAAATCTCCTCTAAGTTTAAAATCTTTACCTTTTACCTCTTGCACCATCAAGGAATGAGGTTCACACACAAGATTGTAATGTAGAACTTCGAGGAAGGTGCACTTACCTTCTCTATCCAGGAAAGCTGCAGTGCTGCAGGGAGGAGCAACTGGAAAACCAGGGAAGCCCAAATTTTATTTAGAGCTTTGTGGGTTGAAATCAATGCTGTCTGCTTGTCGTGGTTTAAACCCAGCCATGCAGCTCGTTCACTCACTCAACTCCCCTTTCTTGCCCTCCCCACCTTCCGTCCCGCTCCTGGAGGGATGGGGAAGACAACCGAAGGAATGCAACTCCCACGGGTTGAGATAACAACAATCCAGTAACTAAGGTATAACACAGATCACTATTGCTATCACCAATAATAATAGCAATAAGGAAAACAAGGGAAGAGGGTACGATACCACCCGCCGAAAATGAGCCTGACGAGGAAGTTCCCTCTCTCTTTCTGGGTCACCCCCAGTTACCTCCCGGGCATGACGTGCTATGGTATGGAATACCTCCCTGGTCAGTTTGGGTCCTGTCCCTCCTTCCTCCCAGCCTCCCCTCCCCCCCGGCAGAGCATGAGGCTCACAAAGGCCTTGGTCAGGGCAAACATTGCTTAGCAATAACCAAAAACATCGGCCTTATCAGCCTTGTTCCTGGGTTAAGTCAAAACACAGCTACTAAGGAGAAGAAAAGCTGACTGCAATTGCTGAACCCAGGACACTGCTGTAGCCAGAAAGTTAGAGATCATGAGGGAATGAATAAGAGAGTTCAGGCAGATGAACTGAGCAGCAAATGTTTTGGCCACAATGGGTAGAAATAGCGCAGATGTTAGTGATGCTAATGTCTGAAACCCACTGTGTTACTCTGGCAGGGAATGGTTCCCTGCTGCTACCAGGTGAGAGGACTTCCAAGAGCTGCACTCCAGCTTGGCCCTGTCACTCACTGGGTATCACATCCTGCTCAGAACATGGGCTCTGCACTCTATTGCAGAAGAGATTGTCACAGATCATAACTGCTCTGGAAGGTTAATGCCAATTTTTGCTTCCTTTTCCTTCTCTTTTCTGTGTTTTTCAGCAGCTGCTGAGTATGGCAGAGATAGTTTTTCAAGGGTTGTTAACTCTGTGTGCCACTTTGACCTGATTAGCTGTGAAGATATTACTGAGACACTGCTGGAGCAGTTTTAGGGAAGACCTAGTGAAGTGGAACAATTTTCACTAGATTGCTGCCTTTGTGATCAGTAACTTCTGATGTTGTGCCTTATGCTTCATTTATTTAATGGAGACATTGTAGGAAGAGGGATGATGTTCTTTTCTCTCTGCTGTTGCTCTGTGAATTGTCATAAACGCACAGGTTTTGCTTAAGTATTTCTAAGATACTAAGATACAAATTCTGAATTAGGTATCTGAATCAGAGTTGTGAGATATTTATAAACATATATAGTATAAATATACACTACATATTACTAAATTGTATACAGTGAATATTTAGTATACAGATAGTATACTTACACACTATAGTATACTATACAGTATATATACAGTATATATATAGTATATATACAGTGTACAGTGTATATATACAGTACACTATACAATGGTGTAAATATAGGATGCATGTATAAAATACAACAAAATAGACTAGACCAGACTAGACTAGAATAGTTAAGGTTGCAAAGGACCTTAACATCATCTAGTTCCAACCCCCCTGCCGTAAGCAGGGACACCCCACACTAAACCATGCCACCCAAGGCTTCATCCAACCTGGCCTAGAACACTGCCAGGGATGGAGCACTCACAACTTCCCTGGGCAACCCATTCCAATGCCTCACCACCCTAACAGGAAAGAATTTCTTTCTNACTGCCAGGGATGGAGCATTCACAACTTCCCTGGGCAACCCATTCCAATGCCTCACCACCCTAACAGGAAAGAATTTCTTTCTTAGATCCAGTCTAAACCTCCCCTGTTTAAGTTTGAAACCATTACCCCTTGTCCTGTCCCTACAGTCCCTAATGAAGAGCCCCTCCCCCTCAGATACTGGAAGGCTGCCAGGAGGTCTCCATGGAGCCTTCTCTTCTCCAGGCTCAACAGTCCCAACTCTCTCAGCCTGTCTTTGTATGGGAGATGCTCCAGTCCCCCGATCATCCTCTGCACTTGTTCCAACAGCTCCATGTCCTTTTTATTTTGAAGACACCAGAACTGCACACAATACTCCAGGTGAGGTCTCCCGAGAGCAGAGTAGAGGGGCAGGATCACCTCCTTTGACCTGCTGCTGGTCACACTCCTTTTGATGCAGCCCAGGATACAGTTGGCTTTCTGGGCTGCAAGCGCACACTGCAGTTGGCTCATGTTCATTTTCTCATCGACCAACACACCCAAGTCCTTCTCTGCAGGGCTGCTCTCAATCTCCTCTTTGCGCAACCTGTAGCTGTGCCTGGGATTGCTCTGACCCAGGTGTAGGACCTTGCACTTGGCATAAGCTGCATACAGATGTAGCAGTGTTATAAATATATAATTTTATGTAAGCCTTGTACATCCATGCAGGCCTTCTGATTTTCTTGCCTGACTTCCTCTTTGTTGGGATGCATCATTCCTGAGTGCAGAGGAGGTGATCCTTCAATATTATCCAACTTGCTTGGGCCCCTCTTCTCTCCAGGTCTTTATCCCATGGTACTTCAGTAAGCATTTCCCTGTAGAGGCCAAAGTCTGCTGTCCTGAAGTCCAGGGTAGTGAGCTTGTTGCACACCCTCCTTCTCACCCTGAGGATCTCAAACTCCATCATTCATGACCACTGCAGCCAAGGCTGCCCTCAAGCATCACACTGCCCACTCAACCCTTCCTATTGGTGAGGACAAGGGCCAGCATAATCCTGCTCCTCTTTGGTTCCTCTAATCTCTTGGAGATGGAAGTTACAATCAACACCATCCAGGAACCTCCTGGATTGTTTTTGCCCTGCTGTATTGTCCTTCCAACATATATTGAGGTGGTTGAAGTCCCCCAAAAGTACGAGGGCTTGTGAACCTGTAATTGCATCATTTAACATAAAAGAAGGCATTATGAAGCTATGTAAGGTGTTAAGTAGATCTAAAATATGTACAAGCTGTTGTAAGATGTTCAGTGGAGAAAGGGGATGCCATTCTTCCCACTTAATAATCAATAGTAACTTAATAGCAAATTAATACTAAGTAGGACTGGAAAGTCTCTAATACCAGAGCCAATGTGATTCAATAAAAGCGTTCAAGTGGGAGAACATAAAAGCTTGTAGAAATATATTGGATCTGATACAGAGTTGAGCAGGGAAGTTGTATTTGGTCTTGAAAATACTATCACAAAAGAAATAGCAAAATATTCAAGGAAACTTGAAGCATGATTTAAAGATTGGTGGTCATAATGGGAGCCCTTCAAAGACTTTGTGTCAGTGACTGACACTGAGATGGGATTTGGTTTTGATGTGGCTGGCACAGAAAATGTATCACAGATGCAGGCTAAAAATTCCACTGTAGCTGTTCTTGAACTTGAGTCTCATGACCTTATATTTCAAGTAAACTCACAGATTTGAGTAGTGAGATCTAATCTTTTTATTTGGGAGCTTTTTAAATGTTATTCTTTATCACTGTGGCCAAACTGTCAGCCCAAGAGGAAGCTCCAGTTTCTCAGGACCTCAGGTTTGGGAGGGAATTGGTGGGAAATGGCTGTGAGGACAGCATCTGACACATGTCAGCTGAACATTTCTTCTGTTAGCTCAAAGCCTTAGGTTTAAACTAGGATTATTCATGCAGCCTTCAGAGATGCCCCAAACCTGGCAATGGCCTTCTGAAAGACTGAAAAAAAAACCCTTTTGTTCTAGGTCTTTCTGCTCTGGGGCATGCAACAGCAGTGCCTATTAATCTGCACACACTTGAATGGGAAGCCCCAGCCCAGAGGAATAAATTCCCACCACACTGGACCTGACTGCAACAGTCTGGCTGGTTTTAAGAAAGGCAGTAATTCCCCTGGGAAGTCTATCACTCAGTGTCAGAAACTACAGAATCTCAGCGAAAGGAAAATAAAACTTCTTCAGCTGAGACATTCCAAAGAAATAGAAAGTTGTGCCAGAATTATTCCCATATTCACCCTGAAGATGTCATATGTAAGCCAAGTAAACAGCAACCTCAGGTAAAGTGCATTTACAATTGCCATGTGATGGTGATTTGATTAGGGTTGCTGAGAACAGTATTTAAACCAGTATCTGTGATGGGTTAATAATTGAAACTCATAGCTGCTGTGGCAAGGACATGGTGTTCAGCCTCTTATTCATATCCAGATACATGGCTGCTAACTAGATTTTAACCAGTCTGTTTGCTTAACTGTGCTGTGCTATCTTTTCTGTTAAAAGGGCAGTAATTATACATCCTAGGGAAAAGAGAAAAGACAGGTCAGTGGAACAGATAAGGATATTTTGTTTCAACTAAAGGACAAAAAGTAATACTTCTAAATTGATCCTGAAATTTAAAAAAGATGCAATTTGCTTGTTCAGAATGGAATTATAGATACACCTGTTGCAGAGAAGTAGAATAACCAATGGGATTGTATAATTAATTTCCTTTTTAGTCTCTGCTTGAAGGAATCTTAATTAGTGCTAAAATAATAGGCCATTTGTGCCCATCGCTGTAAAGATGACAAGTTTTTCTGTTGAAGTAGCTATTTCATGCAGAAGGGAACCTTAGAGACTATGTGTAAAAATGTCTTGGTCTCTGACCTTGTTTGTTGGAGGTTACGCAACTTTTCCCAGATAATAATTTTGCTGCATTAATGAAACCCTATTGGCTGCTGCTTAATGCTTGGCTACAGCACTATGCATTAAAAAAGAGGTCATAAAAGGATTTCCTATGTCTTTCTCAAAAAATTCAGTACAACATTTTGTCCTGAGTCCATTCTCCTTTTCTTAAGTGACGGTCTTAGTGCTTTGGAAATTTTTAGCTTGAGCCCAAACTAAAGAATTTGCCTTCCTCTGAATCATGGAAAAATACAATTGCATGCAGAAAACCAGTGATAAGAAGGTACAGGTGGAACTGAGCTGCTTAAAAACAACTCTTCAGTGTCATTTAAGGTGCTTTTTCTCCCCACTGGTGTGGAAGAGACAATTCAGTCCAAGAAAATTAATTTCTGGGTTTTGTTTTGTCCAAGAATGCTTTTCTGTGCCTTCTACTTAAGAATCTGAAAGTCTTCTGAAAAGGTAACTATCAATGTTTCCTACCTATCTCCTTAGAGGCAAAAATCATCCTGAGCATTACCTTGTAAATGCATCTACCTGTTCCTAACTACCTATCAGAAGAGCAGTGCTGGCAGAGAAAGAAAACCATGCCCCTGATTTCACAGGCAGTCTGCACATGCACTCAGTCTGAGGTCTTCAGTGTGTAGGATTTGAATCTATGTGCAAGTCTGCTGAAATGGCATAGTGGTCACTATTCAAAAAATAGCAGCTGCCACCTGGGATCCTACTGAACAGTGGGACTATTTTCTAAATGACACCAGTTTAATAATGTTGTCCATGCCCAGCCTGATTTCCTTGTATAGATTTAGGGATGGAACAATTTTTAAGGTCTCATTTCCCAATAAATTCTAGGGTAATAAGATGCCTAAATAAATTTTAGAGGTTCTTGTAATATGTTTTCAATTCATGGAAGCACTTTAGCTTCGCTGAACTTGCTTCACACATTTAGGTTTACACCAGTTTGCCTTTTTGGATTCATTGCTCTTAAACCTTACATTTAGCAGGTGATTTAGTTCTTCTCTCAAAATGCATGAAAAGGTCCAGTGTGGGCAGAATCAGGAAGTTGAGGGTGTCAAATGAGTCAGTAGAAACTACAGACACTCCTACCTTTAATCATTTTGACTGTTTATTGTTCCTACAGATTTAAACTCATTAAAACAGCTCTATAAGACAGCTCGAGTCTTGGTTGCCATATATAGTACATTAATCACATTCTATTGCACAAAAAACTTTTACCTTTTTTATTGTAGTGCTCATTTTGCTGTTCCTAAAACTTGAATTCAAACAGTGGGATCATTCTCCTGTCTCAAATAAAAACTGACAGTGCAGCCTGGCTTCTGGTAATTCATATTCTTTTACCAGGAGATTCTCCTGTTGCTTCCATGTCTTTGACTTCCCCTGAGTTAGGGAAGAAAACTGTGGATAGGATTTCTAGTTGTGAATAGCAAACATTTAGCGTTATCTAGCACTCTTAGGAAAAGTCTGTTGCATTCTAGGTATAGGTGCCTGCTCTGGCTGGGTTTCTTCTTGTTTGGGTTTTTTGGTGCTATTTCTTTTTCTTTTCTTTTCTTTTCTTTTCTTTTCTTTTCTTTTCTTTTCTTTTCTTTTCTTTTCTTTTCTTTTCTTTTCTTTTCTTTTCTTTTCTTTTCCTTTTCCTTTTCCTTTTCCTTTTCCTTTCCCTTTTTTTTTCTTTGGTTTGG
>NDXB01017925.1:114982-128521 GCA_002631895.1 Agapornis roseicollis
AAAAAAAAAAAAAAAAAACAAACAACCAAAACAAGGCAGTAGGTAGAGAAAAAAAGGCAATTTTGAGTGGTCATACCAGTTCCCACTATTCACAGGATAGTCTCCTTCAAAAGCTTAAGTGAAATAAGAAAACAAATTTACAACTTAATAAGATTTTTTTTCTTTCTTTTCTCTTTTGTAAATTCTTGCTTAGGAAGGGTCATCAGTAGTGGAATAGATTGTTTGTTGCTATAGAAATATATCCATGAGGAGTAAAAAGTACTGTTTATTACAGCGTGTAACCAAATGTATGTATTGACCAAATAATGGAATTATGCTTAAGACACTGGGGCAACATTCAGAAACCCCTGATTCCTCACGCTTTTAGATTTCCTGTATATTCTTGGATATTTTGCATATTCTTGGACACACAGCTGTTGAATTTCTTGACGCCTTTATTTTTCATGTTAAATTGAAAGAGGAAGACTATTTCTACACATCAGCTACCCCCTGTGCTCCTCTTCTGAGTTCTGTTTTGCATGACATGATAGCCTTGGCCTTGCAAGCAAACTTAGGTCCTGTTATAGTAAGGACATATCAGATCACTGAGAATAATGAGCATAGCCTCACATAAAAAGCAGCCTTTGTGCAGTTTTTGTGATCTGAGATTCTTTGAAATAATCCTGTAAGTGGCTTGTCATCATAGAAGTGGGAATAGTCATGGTCTGTTTCAGTCTTCTTTCAAAATGGGTTGAAGAGACTGTTATGCTGCACTTTCCTAAATTGGTACGTCTCTGAAGACCTTCATATGTCAAAGTGCAACTCTGTACGTCCCTATTAGATGGAAAAGGGCTCCACTTGAATAGTTTCATCTCCTCTCCTTATGATTCATATACACAGCTTTCAAAAACTCATTGAGTGTGTTGCATGAGGGAGAAATCTGTCATCTTCATTCTTGCTTGAAAGCAACATGTCACTGAAGGTAAACACTGTAAAGGGGAGCTTATACTTGTATGGAATATGGCAGTGCAGATTCTCCCACACACAGTAATCTGCACAGAATACAGGAAAAGAGCACCTGCTGGTTTTCTGGTGTTTGCCAGGCCATGCTAATGCCAGCAAGTGACTTCAGTGGAAAAATGCACTGGAAGATGTACACAATATATCTGTAAACTCAGCTTGCCTTTAGATTCAACATGTGCTAGCATAAGCATGAGAAAATCAAAGATTTTAATGTGAGGAGAGAAAGGGGAAAGTAAGCACACAGATTTTTATACTAAAAGCAGACTTTGGGAATAATCAAAAAGGACAATTTTTCTCAAGCAGAAAATAGTTCATAGAAAGGGGCATTGTCTGTGATACTCTCACACAACTTTGGACAAGGAAATTTTATTACTTTAGATTATACAGACCAAGTGAGGACAACGAAAAAATGGGTCTCTCCAAGTGTGTCATCTTCTTAATTTAGAATGTGTGGTAAAGGGGCATGTTTATGTATGAAATATACACATGGGACCTGCAAGGCTGCCTGCATGTTAGGGTAGATGCAAGTTTTGACTAGAAAACTCATTAATTTTTTCAACACAGCTATTTCTGGAAATGGTCCCAATAGCTTAACAATGCTTAAAACTGAGAATGGATGGATGTCTTACTGCTCCGAGCTATTTCACTCCACTGTACCTTTCCCTCCTGCACTTTTTATTCGCTTGGAGTATGAGCTCATTAAGATACTTGTACCTTGGTGATCCAAGGCTATTTGAATGTTATTATGTAAAAATAAAAAAAAAAAACTATTGGATGCTCATCTTAAAATATTTAAGGTGATATATATACACATATCTTTGTCTATATATCTGTAGGTAGATAGGTAGGTAGATAGATGGATAGATACATACATACATAGACAAACCATGTGCATCAGACGATGCAGTCTGGTAGGTCTTTTAAATACACTTTAAAATGCAAATCAGGGGTAGATCCACAAGTAAGTTCCTGGAAATGAATGCAGAAAATCTAGATTTCTGCTGGAATGACTCAAATGCAAGAGATTTTCCTGCAGTTCATATTGCAGCAACAGTTGCTTGTAGATTTACTTGACCTTAATGAACCTTTTGGCTAATTCTGACTTGACAATTTTATACAAAACCTTAAAAAAGCAGTGAAGGTAGGCAGGAGGTGCTGCAGGAAGATTTTCCAGCTCTCACTAGCATAAGTAAAGCTTAGTGAAAATGGAAGCATTTTTCAGAATAGGTTGTGCTCAGAAAAAAAGTCTGTTAAGATATGTAAAATACATGGATTGGCCTGAAAAAAATAGTATCTTAAGAACATGGGCTTAGTGAATAAATGGGATCAAAGAAAATATTTGGTTTCCATTTCTCACATGAGTTTGTTTTGGTTTCTTTTCATTTTTTTGAAGTCCACTTGAGACTTTTTCAGATTTACTACAGAAAGCTGACATATGTTCCACAAGATGATCTGGTGTTACTCAAACTGAAACATTACTTGTAAACATTCACAAAAAAATACTTCAGTGGGAAGTATAAGGCTTAATACTGTGCTTTTATGGCAGGTTTTACTAATTGTGCATAAGGTATTTGTCACTGGAACCAAGTTTCCAAGGGAACAGAACCAAAATGAATGATGGGATGCAAAAATGGGAGAGATGTTTAAGAATGTAAATGAAAGGAAAACCAGGTCATTCTAAAAATTTCTTTCAATGAATTTGAAGTTATTCTTTTAAGAACAAATCTGTTATTTATGGGGAACCAGGTCAGGTCCTAATCTGTATGGTGATACAGTCCTTTCAATCTCTGATACTAACTATGATAGAAAAATGTCACAATTTTATATGCTAAGGACTGTCAGCAATTTAATCAACTGTTTCCTTTTCTCTCATGCAAAGAAAAATTACAGTGCATCTGGCATATAAAGGAAAGGTGTGTTTTGACCTTTGGGTATTTACATACTTAGAACAGATGGGCTTCTTAGTCTTGAAAAACTATTTAGAGACCCAGCTTTGACTCTCCTATTCAACTGAGCACTGAAGCAAATGCTTTAAAATGGTCTGTTGAATTTATAAGAATTTAGGATGGGTACTTTAAAGTCTCTGCATAATAGAACTGTCTTTTAACTACATCAGTGTTGGGGACAGTTTGCATAGTTTATTTTTGTCCTAAATATAATGAACACTCTTGGGGCTCCAAGGAACAAAAGCTTTTGAATGTCTTTTGATCACTGAGTATAGTAGGTGATGCTCTGGGGAAGACACATGGATGGGTCAAGTGAGAATGGAAAAGGATGGAGTGTTTGAAATACACTACACCTGCCCAGAAACAAAACAGCAAGAGGGCAACTTCTGGGCAAGAGCCATTCAAAATGACAGGCAAAACCACTACTGGAACATGCTGGCTGTTGAAATGCATTCTGTTTGCCCCCGACCAGCTGCACTCACTGACAGGGTGTCGGTGGATGTTTTTCTCCATGCAATGTATTCTGCCACCATATAGATGGCATGACCCACAGATTGTTTCTTGTTGGTTTATGTTGTTTATATTTTTCCTCTGAAGCTGGTGTGAATGCCATCAAGTACTCCACCCCACTCATTTTGATGGGTCTGTTTGGCACCATAACCTGCTCTGAGTTGAAAGGCCAGAATGCTGGAATTTTTCCTATTTGTTTTCATAGGTCCTTTCTATCACTCCATAATATTTTTAAGACATTTGATTGACAAAGTATGCTTTTAAAGTTGTCTGGCCTCAATTTTAAAAATATTTGGACAGGATTACAAGACATCAAAGAGAAGACGCCATTACAAGACACCATTACTCAGAATATGTTAAAGATCGTCTTGAAAATTATGAGGTTTTAAATTGTCCAGATTTTATTTTTTGCTAGTGCTTCTCTGTGCTACAGCTTAGAAACAGTGGCTGCAATAATAGGAAGATCTGTTGCCTCACTTCTAAAAATAGCAGTTGACCATGAAACCATAAAGCAGAAATATTGCAGAGATGAGAGAAAAGAATGAGCAACTTTCAAGTTTTTATTATGTAATTTCAGAAAAGCTGACCTATACCTGCTTCCTCAATACCATTGCATTTTATGTGCATTTTTTTTTTTTGCACATTAATTACACAAAATATACTGTGGTGTGCATTTTTCTTCTCAAACTCTGATAAAAGAAACAGCTTCTCACACTTTTGGTAAATTAAATAGCACATGTGGGAATATGAAGATCTGTGAAAGCCTGAAATCTTTTCATTAGAGTCTGTTTTTGATGAGAGGGAGAAATTTGTTAGCATGATTCCAGAACATTTTATGTTTACTAAGTCAGATACAAAGGTTGAACAAACAAAATCTTCTTGTCCAGGATATTTTCACTATCATAAATTTTATAGCTTCCTCTAGCTTTCATTTTTGAGCCACATTGTTTTACAAACCTTTTCTGTTTAAATCAAGCTTTCTGTGAATTAATGTCAGCAGTAACAGAAACCTAGTTAACTTAATAGTTTTTACATATCTGTGCAAGTGTAAGGCAAGCATGCCAAGACGTATCTTCTAAGAGGGCAGATTACACGTTTAAGGTAAAAATAAATTGGAATAGTTTGCTTGCAGTAAAATGACAAAATTTGTATTCAGTGTGATTTTATTGGGCAGAATGATAATAGATTACGTGGCTATTTTTCAAAAACAAAACCATCATTGTCATGTACTTCAAATTTCCTGCTGATCGGTTGAGTAGCAAGGTTTACTGTGAGGGTGGTGAGGCACTGAAAGGGATTGCCCAAAGAAGTTCTGAATGCTTCATCCCTGGCAGTGTTCAAAGCCAGGTTGGACAGAGCTTTGGGTGGCATGGTTTAGTGTGAGGTGTCCCTGCCCATGGCTGGGGGGCTGGAACTTGATAATCTTAAGGTCCTTTCCAACCCTAACTATTTTATGATTCTATGAGTACAAGAAAAATTTGGCTTAAACACTCCTGATTTATTTATTTATTTAGTTATTTATCCTTATTTATTTATTTATTTATTTCAAACTAGGCAAAATGACATCCATGATAATAATATTGTTAAAAAAAAAAGAAAACAAAAAAAAAAAAAAAAAAAAAAAAAAAAAAAAACAAAGAAATTCTGTTTCTGAGAGATATTTACACCAGGTGAGCCATTTTGACTGCAAGGCAAACTACTACAGGATTAAATCTCTGCAACTGTCGATTCTGACTGCAAGGCACTGGGTCTGCTGGTTGCAGTAATTTGTGTTTTTGTGTGGTCACTGTGAGCTGCTCCCAACTCTTTCAGAGTGCCCTAATGATAAGACAGCTGCCAAGTAACCTCCTGTGTGCTTTGGACAGAAATCTCCGTCTGAAAGTGTTTCTCAGTGCCTTGTTTGTGTTTGTCTTGTCTCCACAGTAACGGGAATTGTATTTTTATGGCTCTATTATACACCATGTTTTTTCCCTCTGATGACCTTGTGTCCTACTGATGACCTTGAGCTTGTAAATTTTTGGTTGAAAACTGGCATAATGGAATACAGTAACATATTTCATTGAAAATGATTGAATATTTTCTTGGCATACAAAAAATGTATTTAGCTTAAAAAAAAAAAATAAAAGCTGTGTGGGAGAGGAAATAAGAATGGAAAAATGTGCTTGGATCTGCATGTCAGGTCTGCTGACTTTGCCTTAGACACAACATTCTTAGAAACATCCCTGGCCAGGAATTACAAGACAATTGGGTTTTGAAGTGTTTTTTAAGCAGAGCAAATAGCTACTTTGAAATTATTCCTTTTCTGAAATTTAAGGTAGCAGATCGAGTTTTCAGAAATTACATTTTAGTGTTAAGAAGTTAAGAAGTTTCTCACAGGCCAGTGTGTTTTGTGATGGGTGAGGGTGTTGTAGTGGCATTACCCTCGCTGATTTATAAAATCTCTATTGCTGCAGTTTTATGGAAAATGAGAACTCTGTTATGCTAGAGGCCTTGCCCTGTATGAAAACTCAAGTGACTGAAAAACAAAAACCCCCTCCAGCTCAGCACAATTGTTTACACATAAAAATACAAACAAGGTACTGAAATACATTGAAAGAAAAAATGGACATTTAACTGCAGACTGTTGGATCAAAGCAAAAGGAAAATTGGGTAAATGAACTAAACCAAATTAACAACTTCAAAACTTTCTGAATTACAGAGTTAAAAACTTTATATGCAAAATACACACTTCAAATCAATATGGATTTAATGCTGCAAGGATGAAAATGCTACGGGGGCGTCTCATTTCTTCTGGCCTTTCCCAACAATGATTGCTGTGTGGGTAAAGGGCTGCAAGAGAAAAGAGTATGTGCTCCAGCTGGAAGCGAGGGGGTTGCGTAAAGAGCAAGGCTGTTTTAGTACTGATATATCAGCTGCATTATTGTATGAAGTACAATGCTGCTTTGCACAAGGAGACATGGTGACAAGCTCACAAATTACTACCAAGTAAGTCACATCAGGTTCTTTTCTAATACATGCACACTGTTTTCTGTAATAGGCAAAAGTGACCCCTTATTTTCTTCCTTTGTGTATGCCTTGCAAACTATATGGTGATAGAGATAATATAGCTAGGATATTTAACATCAGTTTTTAGTGTATCAGCACAGCAGCACTGAAAAATGTCTGAGATTTCAACAAAACCCATATAAATAAGTAAACTATAGCCACTGGTGGTGGAAGGTTTGGTATGTATATTAAAAGCAATTTCACTGCTGTTAAATGTAGATTGCATGACACACTAGCTAATTTACTATTTAATTCCAGTAACAGAGCCAAGCTGCTAAAAACATACTGCTGGCCTTGCAAATTGAACAGAAGCAAATCAAGCAACCAGCATCTGTTGTTCATGCAGTGCTGCTTTGGGAAGGCCTGATCTCGCTGTTTTAACTTAGTACATCTGTAATTCAAGTTTTGTTAAGGGGCCTACTACAGTGTTATTGCCAATGTGTTATGGTTAAATCTGGGGCTATTGTTAGCTCTGTATTTCACACTTAATTGTAGCAGCTATTCCACAAATAGATAGCTAAAGACCGAACATTATGTTCAACCTTGTGACTTCATGGTAATTTTTCTCTGTTTTTGCAAAACTGTTAGTCATAATCCTTTCATGGGCATTTTGGCTTCATGAATTACTTGAAAAAGCTAGGATTCTGTGGTAGTTAACAATAGGTCTACTGAGTGGGCTGTAGAGTACAGTTGTCCTTTTCCAGCAAACTCTGTGTTCAGAACACTTGACATGCTGTAAGCAATATACCATAACATCCTCATGGGAATATCTTCCAAGCATGCAGACGAATAGGGGCCAAAACATAGTTCCACAGTTTGGAGAGGATTAATGTCAAACACACTAGATAGTTGTGTGCTCTTCAAGGGGGCAACATAGCAATGCAATGGTGAAAGTGTAGTGACTGTTGCCTTTCAGGTTAAAGAAAGGCAGCAGCCACTTCGTTCCACAGAAAGTTTGACAGGGCTTATTTCCCACTGGTGAATACGTGAAATCTATCTGAAAGGGGTTGGAAGCCTACCTATACATGAGACTGATTTCCATGCCAAAAAAGGCAGAATAATTAGTATGTAGTTAATAGCTCTTCTCTTTTTATAAATGCTAATGTTAGTTTATTGGGAGAAATAGAATGGCAGTAGTGCCATTGTTTTTCCTGGAGATTTCCCCTGAGAAAAACTTGGTATTTAATAAATGTGCTATGTATTTTCAGGCTTATTAGACTGTTTGGTGAAGTAAGAGTTTTCCAATTTTTTTGAATGCTATTGTTTTGTAACTTTTATCTCACTTTGTGAGGGCATCAGGGACCTCTTTTAAAAATAACAGAAATTAAGATTGAAAATAATGATCCTTCACAACCACATGACATAACTTTTGAATGAAAAGGCATTTGGGAAGAGTTGGGACTGATATTCAGTACTGGCTGCAGAAGGAGCAGGAATTTTCAACAGACCCAAAGCATGGTTTTAAAGACCCCTGAATACTGAAAACATACTGTACAATAAAATTGTGCTATTTCCTGCCACTGTCAGCTGGATTTAGGAGCTAGACTTGGGATGAGTGGATGGATGATTATTCTGTTACAGCTGTGACTCTCCATGCCCTGTGTTCTGTTTGATGAACTACAGAATTTGGGCTTGTGAAATACACTCACCTTTTTGGCATAACAAAATAGGAACTTTAAGACTTCATTTTTAATGTTTCAAATTTTCATCTCATTGCTGTCAAAAATTCATTCCCCACTGAGCACTGATCATCAGAACCACTGCAAAAGCGAAAGTAAAGTTGCAGCTGCTGGTTGGGATATGGCACAGAAGTTATGCTTTGGCTGAAACATAGATCTGTGTCCTGGGTTCAGCAGTTGCAGTCAGTTTTTCTTCTCTTTAGTAGCTGGTGTTTTGACTTAACCCAAGAACAAGGCTGATAAGGCTGATGTTTTTGGTTGTTGCTGAGCGATGTTTGCCCTGACCAAGGACTTTGTGAGCTTCATGCTCTGTCAGGGAGAAGGGGGGCCGGGAGGAAGGAGGGACAGGACCCAAACTGACCAAAGAGGTATTCCATACCATAGCACATCATGCCCAGGGGGTAACTGGGAGTTACCCGGAAGGAGGGGGAACTTCCCGGTCAGGCTCGTTCTCGGCGGATGGTATCATACCCTCTTCCCTTGTTTTCCTTGTCATTATTATTATTATTGGTGATAGCGATAGTGATTTATGTTATACCTTAGTTACTGGATTGTTGTTATCTGAACCCGTGGGAGTCCTTCGGCTCATCTTTCCTCCCACTCTGTGAGTGGGGAGGAAAGAGGGGAGGGCAAGAAAGGGGGGGGGGGGGTTTAAGTGAGTGAACGTGCTGCCTAACTGGGTTTAAACTACGACAATCTGTAAAGTAGAACTAGGTTTACCCAAGAAGAGCTTTACTCTGTCATTAGTCACAAAACCATTAGTGTTATTACTTTAAACTGCACTTAAAGCTGGTTTGTGTATTTATAAATTATACAGGAATTTTCATGGGCCATCAAAATGTGAACATTGGTCTTGCCAATAACACACTAGTACATATTCTTCAAAGATGGTGAGTCACTGTGTTCCTGGGGAAGGAAGGAGAAAGGCTGGAGTGGGGGAACAGAAATGTGGGGACAGGTGTGGCCACTTTGGAAGGTGCTGAGAATTAAGAAAGGTCCATGAGAATTCTGTGGGCTGTGGGGTAGGAAGGGTTTAGGAGCTCTACTGGGACAAAAAAAGGGATGGGTTGTGGGCTGACGCTGGCTGAATGCCAGGTGCCCACCAAAGTTGCTCTTCTCCTCAGCTGGTCAGGGGAGACAAAATATAATGAAAGGCTCATGGGTTGAGATAAGGACACAGAGATCACTCAGCAATTACTGTCAGGAGCAAAACACACTCGACTTTGAGAAATAAGTTTAATTTATTAGTAACTGAAATCAGAGTACAATAATGAGAAAACTAAATATTAAAACACCTTCCCCCTCCCCTCTCCTCTTCCCAGGGTCAACTCTATGCCTGATTTTCTCTACTGCCTCCCCCTCCAGCAGCAGAGAGGTACAGCAGGAATGGGGCTTGTGCTCAGGCCATCACATATTGCCTCTGTTGCTCCATCCTCCTCACTGTCTTCCCCTGTTACAGTATGGGTTTTCTCCCATGAGAGACTGTCCTCCACAAACTTCTCCAATGTGGATCCTTTCCATGGGCTGCAGTTCTTCGTGAACTGCCCCAGCATGGGTCCCTTCCATGAGTGCAGCCCTTCAGGAACAGGCTGCCCCAGAGCAGGTCCCTCCCATGCGTGCAGCCCTTCAGGAACAGCAGCAAACCAGCTCCGATGTGGGCTCCTCTTTCCATGGGGCCATAGGTCCTGCCAGGGGCCAGCTCCAGTGTGGACTCCTCTACAGGGGCTATAGTTTCCTTCAGGCACATCCTCATGCTCTGGCGTGGGGTCCTCCACGGGCTGCAGGGGCACAACTGCCTCACCATGGGCTGCACCACGGGCTGCAGGGGAATCTTTTCTCCAAGCCTGGAGCAGCGCCTCCCCTCCCTCTGCACTGACCCTGGTGTCTGCAGAGCTGTTCCTCTCATGTCTTCTCACTGCAGAGAGCACATGGGCTGCAGATGAGCAGGGCTTTTTTCCCTCCTTAAATATGTGATCCCGGAAGCACCACCACCACCACTGATGGCCTCAGCCTTGGCCAGTGCTGGGCACATCTTGGAGCCGGCTGGCGTTGGGTTTCTCGGAACAGTGAATCTTCTCACAGAATTGACCCTTGTAGTCCCTCTGCTGCCAAAACCTTGCCACGCAAACCTAAGACAGGATAACTCCTTTCTTCCTCCACCTGCAGCAGGTCTTATTTGGCTGTCGCATGAGCAGGGAGGGAAGGGGGAGGCTGTTCCTGCTACAGGAAAGTCAGAAGAAGAGACAAAACCCAAGCAGCACTTTTGAGCTGCAGAAAACCTGTACCATGCCCTAGACAAGCTTTCTCTGGTGAAAATACAGACTTTTGCCAAGGGAGGAGCTCTCCATAGCCTACCCTGTTGCCAGCCTCAGCTGATGGCCCTCTCTCTGCCCCCAGTGCACACATGTTCCAAGACAGGCAACAGCAGGGACAGTGCCAGCTCCCTGTTTTTACCAGTTTGCAACTAGGACTAATTATCCAGCTTTTTAAACATCACAGCCTTGCCTGAGCAGCCTTTGAGCTTTTTCTTGGTCTAGATGACTGCAATGCAAGAGTGAGGAATGCAGGGGGATGTCTGACTTTATATTCAGTCCTGAACTCTTTGACTGAAGGAGGTCAGTACGTGACATGCTTAGGAGCACCTGTGTTGGTGACAGTGACTCCTAAGAAGCTACTTAGGTTTTTGTTTAACCTGAAATACTGAGTCTGTGTTTGGTGTATGTAGCTTTCCATCGCAAGATGAAGAAACTCTGCAAGGAACTGGGACTGTTAACAAGGCTCATGAATAAGGACTGGATTGCATGCTGCAGGCCGAAGGGTGTCTGAATTCAAATGTAGCCACAACAATATGCTGATCTCATCTCTTAAGCAGCTTCTGATACTGGTTCCCTTGGAAGAGTCTCACTGAAAGAGAATGCTGTTGACTTAATAAGTCTTCTGATTAAAACAAAGGCTTGTGTTTGACCTCAGCTCACTCTTCTGTCATCTGGTAGTAAATTAGGTGTTTAATTCATGACATTAGATGCTAAGTTTAAAAGTCTGAGTTGTCTTCAAGTGATTATATTAAGATCACCCTTGAGCACACAACAGACATGTCCTGAAGTGGCTCTGAGTTGGGAACTGGGGCTCTGCTTTGCAGATGATCTTTTTGCAAGGCATTATGAATTTGGTTACACTCTTTTAAATCATGTGCAGTAAACTGTGCATGAATGTAGCACCATAGATCCTTGGACAGCAAAGCTAGAATGATGTTAATGCTCAGATAAGCCCCCACAATGCTGGTGAAGACCAACGGAGCTATAACATGCTTTTCAGAAGTGGATGGTGCTTTTTTCCATGACTGTAACAGCTATGTACTGTTATTTGTGGCTCTAGATGAGGCCTTTGAGCACATCCCCTCCAAGTGTAGTAAAGATAACACAGTTTCACTTCACTATTGCCTAAACATCAAACTGGCAATGGCTTTTACCTTATATGACCCAACTTCCTTAAATTTTGACTGTATGACTTCATTAGTAAATAGCTACCTGGTGTTGTTTTTGAGCTGAAATCCCAGAGAGCACATTTACTGAATAATAGATGATCTATGAAGCAACATATGGACAGGTCATTAAAAGGGGTTCCCATTATCTAATTAGGGATAGTTCTCTGTCTTTCCACACAGTGAATTGAGGCTTGGCTCACAGCTCTGCTTATCAGCTCCCCTGGGATCTTTAGTTCAAAACCAGGCTGTAACTTTAAGTGACCCAAGATGACCTATTTCCAGCAAATTCTACCTCTCTGCAGTCAAATGACTGCCCCTTCCCAAGTAGTCTTGAACCTTGGCTGGCTGGCTGAGGAGCACATGGGGTCCATTTCCCCTTGCAGGTCCTCCAGACCACCCTTCTGGGTGTCTATTTGACCACAGACAAGCCAGATAGCTGCGGAAGGAGGGAGGGAAGGAAGGGAGGACCTTTAGGTAGCTGCCCCCTGGGAGCATGAAAGGCTACCATGTTATGTTGGTGATACACATTACAGCAAGCTGTACTTGCTTTCTGCAAAATGCTCTGTAAAGTGTTTAGTGTTAGTAGCATTGTCCTGGACAAATGTGCTTCAGAAACACTGCCAAACAGTGGTTTGATTTATTTTGCACAACTTGTCGGTCTCCAGCTAGCAGAGAAAGCAAATAAAACAAGGTGAAAAAGTGTGTGTTGTACAATTTTAAATGTGACCTAAAGCAAGTTAAATCTGAGATTATGCTGATAAAGGATTCAGACTCAAAAACTATTTCTAACATTCATGTTTTCTTATTTGCTTTTTGAAAAGCCTGTCTTACACTTTTTTCTTTTTGATAAACTTCACTTACTACTCTTTGTTTGAGTACCTGTTATGCAGACTGTAGTCTTATAATATAAATTCTGGAAATACTGGCTCTATGCTGGTGGGGTGATGTGAGGAACAGAAAAGGCCTTGATGCCTTGTAACCACTGCTCAACAGTAACCAAACACCTGTGCATTATCAGCACTGTTTCCAAAACATAGTCCCAGACCAGCTACTATGAAGAAAATTGACTATCCCAGCCCAAACCATCACAATACTGTGAACTACTATAAGTAAAACTCCCTTTTATGTTTTGGTAATGAAAAATTTGTGTCAAGTTTTCTCTGTAGTTCACTGCAAAGCTCATGTAGAAAAAAATAGGAACTCAGATCTATAAAGTTTTAAAATATTTTTCCACAATATCCTGCTTATGTTACCAGAGCAGCCCTGCGGAGAAGGACTTGGGGGTGGTGGTTGATGAGAAAATGAACATCAACTGAGAGTGTGCACTTGCAACCCAGAAAGCCAACCATATACTGGGCTGCATCAAAAAGAGCATGACCAGCAGGTTGAAGGAGGTGATCCTGCCCCTCTACTCTGCTCTCATGAGACTTCACCTGGAGTATTGTGTGCAGTTCTGCTGTCCTCAACATAAAAAAGACATGGAGCTGTTGGAACAAGTCCAGAGGAGGGCCACGAAGATGATCAGGGGACTGGAGCATCTCCCATCTGCTAGACCTCCTAGCAGCCTTCCAGTATCTGAAGGGGGCCTATAGGGATGCTGGGAAGGAACTCTTCATTAGGGACTGTAGTGACAGGACAAGGGGTAATGGGTTCAAACTTAAACAGGAGAGGCTTAGATTGGGTATAAGGAAGAAATTCTTTCCTGTGAGGGTGGTGAGGCACTGGAATGGGTTGCCCAAGGAAGTTGTGAGAACTCCATCCCTGGCAGTGTTTAAGGCCAGGTTGGATGAAGCCTTGAGTGACATGGTTTAGTGTGAGGTGTCCCTGGTTATGGCAGGGGGGTTGGAACTAGATGATGTTAAGGTCCTTTCCA
>NDXB01017926.1:0-14663 GCA_002631895.1 Agapornis roseicollis
GGCCTATAGGGATGCTGGGGAGGGGCTCTTAATTAGGAATTGTAGTGACAGGACAAGGGGTAACGGGTTCAAACTCAAATAGGAGAGGTTTAGATTGGATATAAGGAAGAAATTCTTTCCTGTTAGGGTGGTGAGGCACTGGAATGGGTTGCCCAAGGAAGTTGTGAGTGCTCCATCCTTGGCAGTGTTTAAGGCCAGGTTGGATGAAGCCTTGCAGGGCACTGTTTGGTGTGAGGTGTGCCTGCCTATGACAGGGGTTTGGAACTAGATGATCTTAAGGTCCTTTCCAACCGTAACTATTCTATGATTCTATGATTCCTGCCCCACTTCTGCAGGCTTTTCCCTGGAGAGTCATGTAAAGTACCAAGTCAAGGAGGGCTCCTATAATCCCTGGGATTTACATGTAAATATCTAATCCTGATTAGCTCTGCCTTCCTTATCTCCAAAGCAAATGTATGAGACTTTGGATTTGTGAGCTGTAAGAATAAATTCTTCAAATTACCAAAGCCTGTTCATTCAATGTAGAAAAGAAATCTGTCCCTCAGTGAATTTATAGGACTGTTGAACACATTCTACAGTCAAATACAATCCTTAATCTTCAACTTCCTGTTCCTCATCACAACAGCAGATTTGAATCTAATTAATTTTTAATTGAATTCTTCTCTTATGAAAGGCATAAAATCTGAATTATTGCTTTACAGTAGGTTCAGAAATTACTTGAAGGCTTGATCCCAAGACTATGAAATGAATGTTTTCAATGAGTTTTGGATCAGGCACTCCACAAAATAAATTTTGTAGAAATATCTAAACAAGTTCTATTGCATAGGAAGATCTTAGAAAAGCCCCCATATACAGTCATTACCTTAAGATCCCCTGTTGCTTCTCCAAAAAGATTTGAAAGCCACTTTATTTGGAAACAATTTTATCAACGTGTTTGGTACATGGTATACTCTCCCCATCGTTCTGTTTCAATTACTACTAGTACTATTATTAATAAATCATAATTAGTTGCTATGGAGATAATTAAGTCTGCAAATAAAAGATTATGACTGAGCTTCCAAGGCAAATAAACAGGAACTATGAGGAACAGATTAACCCTTAAGTGGCAAAGAGTTTATTACCATGTGAATTGTGTAATCAGAAAAATAAAGAATAAAAAACTCAAAAATAAACCATAAACCAACTAATTCACTCTCCATATCCAGCATTTTCTGGTTTCTTCCAGGAGACACCATGTCTGCCAGAGTGTTTAACTTCAAAATCTGGATACTTATTAAATTACATTATAGCTATCCCAAGGGCTGGGCACTACCACATTATCACACCAACGTGTTTACTTCTGGCAGCCATGCCAGTCAAAAACTGAGCACCAAATGTGCTGCATGTACACAAAGTGCGGTGTGTCTGCTGATTTCAAATAGGACTGTAGAGTTAGAGGCAAACATACACTTTAACATGGATACAAATATAACTTTGAACATATGAAAAAAGCTTTTAGCCTTGAACTATGAGTGTGACTGTACTAGCCAATGAGAGTATTTTGCTCACAGTAAATTGGGGGTTTATTTATAGTTAAGGAGGGCTGCTAACAGAGCTTCTTTATTGTCTAGGCAAAAGCAAGTTTCACCAAGCCATGCCTCCAACAAATAAGTATTTCTGAAAGTGAGGTGGCAGATAGCAGTCAAACCCTTGGAAAAAGATTGAAATCAACATTTTGATTAAATTATATTCTAAATGGAACCACAGAGATTAAGTTAAGTGTAAAAGTTAGATCCAGACAGGATCCCAAGCAACACATTTAGTGAAATGTTTTTTACTGCACAAAGTTTCTTTGACTTCATTCAAGTATGGGTAGATAAAAGTAGAGCTTTATTCTTGGTTGGTTTTTTGTTTCTGTTGTTTTTTTTTCTTTCTGAATTCATTATAATTGTATTGCTGACATTTCTGCTATGTAAACAAATTCTAATTTACATTTGCTTTCATCTTTACTACTGTTACATGTGATTTCAGGAGATTTAGAAAGAAAGGAGGCTTGGGTGTAGTAAGCCTTAAAACTCTTTGCGCTGGCCACTGTAATGCCACTCCCAGGACCTTCAGGAGGAAAAAGCTGTGCTCTTCTGGAAACCAGAAAGGTCAAGGACCAGTGCTGGCCACTTAGTGTTTGCATGAAAAATGTCTTTCTGCATTCAGGATTGGGAGAGGTTTTCTCCAGTAGCAGAGCACTGGTGAAGACTGCCAGCCCTCAGCAGCCTTACAGTGAGTTTGTCTCTTTCCTCACAGACCTTAAGGAAAACACTCCTCCCTGTTAATGCTCTCTCCAAAGATGTTAGTCGTCTGCCATTCCCATTCTGCTCCTTTCAAGTTTCCATAATAGCTGTTAATGGAATAAAGAACAGTCTCCCTCACCCTCACAAGGCTGACTGCAGGTGATCAGGGTGAGTCTCTCCTGTAAAAGCACTTGAAGAGCAATTCCTGTTCTGCTAATTAGATGACATTCTCAGCACCTCATGAAAACAAAGATGGAATTTTACAGTAATAAAGTCAACATCTGAGATACAACAGAGAAAATGGCTACACAAACCTAAGATTTTGAAGTTAAAAGTTGTAGCTAGTACCTGTACAGGCAAAGGCTTAAAGACGCATCTGTGGGAAGAGAGTTCCTTTTCTCTCTCCAGAAACTGCCTGATGCATCATTTTGAGCCAAAGACTGGCTTGACTTTCCAGTTCATGTGCACCATGTGGGACTACACAGACCTGATTTTTCAAAAGTGTTCAATACCAACAACTTCAGCTAAACTCAATAGAACTTGGATTTGCTGCACCCCCCTGAAAAGCCAACCTTGCATTTCTTCTCTAAACAACCTTTGCAGCACAAACCACATTGAACAGACATATATTTACAACAATCCTGCTTCCAGAAATTCTGAACAAGGCATTAAAGTATGATGCTCTGACTGATTGCAAAAATATATTTTTTCTTTAAATAAACAACAAAGAAGAGTCGGCATCTGACCTTTCACACCAAAATAGAAACATTTTTTGAATCATGGGATTTCCTGGTGGGGGAAGGAAAAAGAAAAAAAGAGAAAGAGAATGAGAAAGAAAAAGATAAAGAGAGAAAAAGAAATGGTACCTCTGGTTCCTGCCCAGCTCCTGTCTCTGCAGTCTTGTTCCTGCTCAAACAGGAAACTTTGGAAACCCAGTCATTGCCACATTCTCCCTTTGCATCTCATGGTCTTGCCAGGTGGCTCCAGCTGTGTTTTGTTCTACAGAAAAAAAGGCTCAGCTGCTTCTATTGCTGAGCACAAAGATTGACAGTTTAGCATATTCAGCTGCATTAGAGATTTACAATTGCTTTGGTGTAGGATCTCTATTCATGGGGCATTAAGCTTCTTCTTTTATATCAAGAGTAGATAGGGAATTTTGTATGACAAAGAATTGCCACATGAAAAAGTCAATTTGAAATTTTCCTAAATATGTACTGGGGGAGGGTAAGCAGGAAGCAGAAAGCAGAATCTAACACCTTTACATTTTGGTTTGTCAAAAGATATGCAAAGATTTTCATCTTACTCCTTCACAGCAGTCTGTGGTTACTGGATTTCCATGGTTCCTGCTGAGAGCTGCTGTTCAGGTAGCTGAAGTGTATTCCCTGCTACATGCTGAGCTTTTTGGCCAAACTACCTCCTGTGATGAAACATTACTTGGAACAAAATCAATGTTAAAATACTGGAAGTCCTCAAAAGATGAAATTCCTTCTCCCCATGACCCTGCCACCTAGCTCTGCTTAGAAAGTTTTGCTCTATCTGAGCTTTGCTTTCAAACCATGCACCCAAACAGGTTTGGTGGACGTTGGATAACATCTGGTCAGAGCCTCCAGCACTCTAAGTACACTCCTATTAACCACTTCTAAGTGGTTGCAAAATCTCATTCAAGACTGAGCTTTCTTTAGTACAATAGCAAGCCACTTTTTTTCCATGCATTTAGCTGGAAATACCCTGAAGAGTATCTTCTGAGGCTGTTACAAGCCTACCCAGAGCACAGCCAACCACATCAGTGAACAAGAAAAACTCTTACCATACTCTAACATGAGCAAGTAGCAACAATGATTTGCACCCAGCCAGTTTGAAGGTAAGACCTTGAGGTTCTAAACATAGGAAGAAATTTCTACATTGAAGTAAAACTTAGAGTAAACCTTTGTTTTCTACTCTAAGTGTACAAAAGTACCATCTGATGGTATGATCCCATCCAAATTTAGCTATCTAAAAACCAGATGTTGAATCTCAGCTTAGCACCTAGTTTCTCCCCTGACATCTCCAGAGAGACATCAGCATTTCTGGAGGTGATTCAATCCACCTATTTGGGACATATAGAAACAATACCTTATTTTTTGGTAGCTAAAGTTAGGTTAGGTGTGTCTGGACTGACAACGAATCTCCATTAGTCTTATTCAGGGCAACTTGTTAAATTTATGTATGACCTTAGTCTGTTTCTACTCTGTCATGAGCACAGAAGTGTCAGGTCCATGAAGGCAGAGACAGACTTTAGTCACTCTGACCAGTTGGTAATCATCTTTCTATGTAATCCTCCTCCTTCTGCAACATTTTCCCTCTGAAGTTTGGCTGTGTTCAAGGTCAGCTCTGATGTCTATGGCAGTGGCGGCTTAGCTGTGAGCTCTTGAAGTGAAGATGACTAACCAGTATTAACAAGTGTGTAGCCAACAGCTGAAACAAATTCATCCTCTTCTCTTCTGTTTGGCACCCATAAGACCGCCTGTGGAGCATCACATCCAGTTTTGGGATCTCTGAGAGAAGAGATTGACAAACTGGAATGGGTCCAACAGAAGGCCACAAGCATAGGACAACTGGAGGGCTGCCTCATGCAAGTACAACGAGAGGCTGTGGAACAGGGCTTGTTTAGCCATAAGAGGAGGAAAAAAAACAGGGGTGATCTTATGGCTGTCTTCAACAGCCTAATAGTAGGTTGAAGAGTAGACAGGGGAACCTGCTTGTATGTACACATGCAAGAGGCAAAATTGTTCAACGGGCAACAAACAGGCACAAGTTGAAACGAGAGAAATTCCAGTTGGATGTTCACAAGAACTTTCCCTAATCAGATATGATCTGTAGAAAAGGTACTCAGAGAAGCTTCAAAGTCTACATCTTTGAGCTCAAAACACAACTGGAAGAGTCCATGACAACCAGACCCAGCCCACCATGCCTTTGTTAGGAGGTGGGACTGGATGACACCCCAAGATCCCCTCCACAAGTCTCTGTGCACCTCAGGGTTCACTCAGGTCCCACTAAGTCAATTTCAACTTCAGTTTGGGCTTTCTATCCATTCTATTCCATAATGCTTGGAAAAGAAGAATAAAATTAATGCTGAAAATGGAACTAAACATTGAGATATATTTTTTTAAAAATAACCAGAAATTAAGAAACATTTTATTTCAAAGTTCCCCAACCTTTGTTAGTCAAATTCTAGATATGGTGAAACCCCCAATTTTTCTAACCTTCACTAGCACATGCATGTGTGTGGGCAAAATCATTAATACTTAAGATTGAGAGGTCTGTCTAAGAAGTTATTTTCACTAAAAGAATGTTGCTTTTGACTGAAAGCAACAGCCCAGTCCATGACTGTTTCCAGCTCCTGATTTCTGAGCTAAGATAATACTGGGTGCACTACTCCTACAGGATTCATCAAGAGCCACTTCTCTGTATTATCCAGTTATTTACTGTTTGATTCCTTAGAATTGTAGCAGTGAGCAAGAAACTAAGAGTCATCTCTGAACTTTGTTAACATTGAACTGATTTCATTTCTTCTTTCTCTTGTTTCTGAAACAGTATATGGGCTTGGCCTCTGCAGTCACTTGGCAGGGAAGAGGGGAGCAGAGGGGTAGATGCTGTCTGAACATTCTCTCGCTATGATCATAATTCATAAAGCTTCTCTTTGACCCGTCCTAAATTTTACTTGGATAATTACACTCTCAGAGTCCCCAGATTCTCCAACACATGAAATAAAAATGAAATGCTCAAATGGTACAACTTTTGTATTTTGTAAGGATTTTCACAGCTCATCAATATACACAATTAACAAAACTCAAACATGCAAAAAACTGGTGCCCATAGGACTGAAACAAGATGGGAAACTTAAAGGCAGTTTTCCTCCCTACAGCAGCTACCAGCAAAGGCATTAAGGGGAAGGGAGGAAATCTGAGGGAATTTATTTTGTATTCAAAGAGGCTTAAAGCAGAATTACTGAACAAGTTGTGGGAGAGAGAGGAGGGAAGTGCATAGGCTGGACAGCGTTCAAGGCAGTAATGGTTGTGAATGCTAATGTTCTTGCTGCAATTCCCAACTTAGCCAATTTAATGTAATGACAAACGGCAATAAAACACAATGCTGCATCATGCTCCTTTCCATAACATCATGACATGGCACATTACAATTTTAAGATAATTAACTTACTTCATAATAAAATTTTGCCATGGTGCCTAGCCTTGAAGTATACCAGGAAGATAAGGAAATTCTGTACCAAAGTAGAATTGGAGATTCACAGAAGTTTCCCTCTCAGGGTGTGACAAAATTGTACTTCTACCCAAGTACGTATTTCCTGGTTTAGCACTTGAATAAATTGTTTTCTATGTGGCCTTTATTGCAGTGTTCCTTTCATTAATTGGGAAAGAATATTTATATAATCTCTCTGGCAGTTGCTTAGGGTGTTAAATCTACTCCATACAGAATCTGAATCCAAGCACCAAAGGGTGAAGATTTATGTTACAAAGGGATCTGTCCCAGTTTTACTTCCTTTATAGAAAAACAGTACATCCCAGTCACTAATGGAATAAATACTTCATTGTTTAGAGCATGGGGCTGTACTATAGCACCTAAGCACCTCTCTGCCCTTGTTGAAATTCATCCCATTTAAGTAGGACACTGTGACTACTTCCCAAAATTTGCTGAGCTTAGATAAGGCTCAAAGTTTCTTCAGAAATGTTCTTTCCTGATTAGAATTTGGCTGTTTCATGCATGATTCTATGAAGACCTCAGTTAAAGAAACTCCTCTGTAATTCCATGGATAAGATGCTTGCTCCCTAGGACTACATGAATGGGAGAAAGCAGGTAGTTTTTGAATCAGGATCAAGAGCCAGGTAAGGTTGGTTGACTTACAGGCTGCTTATATCTATCAGATCACTCTCTTTTTCTTATGAATCATTTTCCAGTTCAGCTGGATTGATGGTTTTGATTTTATTTTTTTTTATAAAAATAGGACTACCTTGGAACAATCTTCTGATATTAATTCTTTAACCACTGTCCAAAACATTTTGAAGATTAACTTCTCAATTATCAATTTACTACTTGAGAGACTGTTGAAGGCAGGTAATGTGTCTCAAATGGCTAACACAGGCTGAAATCTCTGCTGTCATAATTTGGTTTTACGACTTAGCTATGCCAGAATAAAAACTAATCACAGATTTTTCCAAATCTGCTGAGGCTATGCTTTCAGACTGTGATAGTTTTGGCTAGGATAGAGTTAATTTACTTCACAGTAGCTGGTATGGGGCTATGGTTCGAATTTTTGCTGAGAAGAATTTTGGTAACTGGGGGATGTTTTAGTTACTGTTGAGCAGCGCTTACATAGAATCAAGGCCTTTTCTGCTCCTCATCTCACCCCACCAGTGAGCAGGCTTAGGGTGCACAAGAGTCTGGGAGGGGACACAGCCAGGCCAGCTGACCCCAGCTGACCACAGGGACATCCCAAACCATATGGTGTCATGCTCAGCATGTAAACTAGGGGGAAGAAGAAGGAAGGGGGGGTTGTTTGGGGTTATGGCATTTGTCTTCCCAAGTAACCATTACACATGATGTAACCCTACTGTTCTGGGGATGGCTGAACACCTTCCTGCTGATAGGAAGTGGTGAATGAATTCCTTGTTTTACTTTGCTGTGTGCATGGCTTTTGCATTACCTGTTAAACTGCCTTTATCTCAATCTGCCTTTGACTCCCACAAGTTTTCTTATCTTTAATCTTGCAATTCTTTTCCCCATCCCACCAAACTGTTGTGTGGTGCTTAGTTGACATCCGGTGTTAAACCAGGACACAAACACAGAGTACACCTCCTTTCTGAAATCTCTGCAATCTTCACCTTTTTATCCACACAGTTAAAGGAACACAATTAATGCTGCAATACAGTAGCACCAATGTAGTAAATCTCAATTCAAGACTGAATAGGAGGGGAATACAACTACTTTGAAGCAGAACAGGTTCTGCCCACTGACAGTGTCATACTTCAAACAACAAAGATGCATGTTTCCAAGTGCATTTGAGCACAAGGTTTGCATGCCTCCAAGAACTTTGGCCATGATTACTCCCTGCAGAAGAGGACAAGGTGTTATCAAATCCCCACCACCACTTCAGGGTTATTCTCAGGTTGGTTTGAGGTAAATATACCCTTCAAGAACAGCAATTGCAATTCTCCCCCTCTACATCCTATCTCACCTCTGTGATTTTAGGTGGTAAGGATTCACATGCCTCTTTCTAATACTTATAGTGGTGTCTTATCTCTAGTCCTGTTGTCTTCACATTGTATCTCCTAATGGCTGAAGGCTGGCCATTGTTTCAGGCCGACCTTTGTTCTCTTCAAACTGAAGAAACTGCATGTAGGTGTGTTGGGATCCTGATAACCTGATAATCTAGGTGCTATCAGCACACCTCTTATACATTTGGTTGTTTCTCTGGATGATCCCATACCCAGATATCTCCATTTAGGCTAAGGTGTGCCTGGTGCTGGCTAACCAACAGGCCCTGCCACCTCTTCTTCTCAGTGAGCCCTCATACAAAGCAGCTGAAATCTTGGATCAAACTGGATGGAAACAGCTAAGTTGTGTGGAAGTGCAAGAAACTTCATGCTCTGAATTCAGCAGTAGCATTCATTTTTCTCCTTCCTAGTAGCTGGTGTAGTGCTGTGCTTTTGACTTTCAGCCGGGGAACATGCTGATAACACCAATATTTTTAGTTCTTGCTAAGTAATGTTTACTCTGACCAAGGACTTTCTCGNAAATAGCAGTCAGTTTTTCTCCTCCTTAGTAGCTGGTGCAGCACTGTGTTTTGACTTAACCTGGGGAACATACTGATAACACCAATGTTTTTAGTTCTTGCTAAGTAATGTTTACTCTGACCAAGGACTTTCTCGGTCTCAGCCCATGGGAGTGTTGTGATTTAAACTCAGTCAGTCACGCAGTCTTTCTCTCTTACTCCCCCCCCTTCCTTCAACCCCTGCTCCTGGAGATATGGGGAAGAGAATCAAAAGAATGTAACTCCCACGGGTTGAGATAGGAGCAGTCCAGTAACTAAGGTATAACACAAATCACTGCTGCTACCACCAATAGTAATAATGATAAGGGAAATAACAAGGGAAGAGAATACAACTGCTCACCACCTGCTGACCGATACCCAGCCGGACCGAGAAGTGAGCTAACCCTTCCGGCTAACCGCTCCCAGTTTATACAGTGGGCATGATGTGCTGTGGTATGGAATAACTCTTTGGCTAGTTTGGGTCACGTGTCCTGTCTCTGCTTCCTCCTGGCTTCCCCTCCTCCCTGGCAGAGCATGAGACTGTCCTTGGTCAGACTAAACACTACTGAGCAGCAACTAAAAACATTGGTGTTATCAGCACTGTTCCCAGACTGAAAGTCAGAAACACAGCACTGCACCAGCTACTAAGGAGGAGAAAAATGACTGCTACTGCTGAACCCAGGACAGGGAGTTACATTCTTCAGATTCTCCTCCTCATCCCTCTGGGAGCTGGGGAGGAAGAAGTGGAGGAGTGAGCAAGTACCTGCATGGTTCTGAGTTACTGGCTGGGCTTAAACCATGACATCTTAGTATGGGCTTCAACCCTGGGTTTGGAGCTGCACTCATGCCTTGGGTCCTTGCCTAGGACCATCCCTATGCTGTGACGAGACCTCAGCTCAGGCATTCCATGGTATGCCTTAGCATGACACCCAGCTAAACCACCATTGCCATGAGCTGCTGCCCTTTGCCATCCCCAAGCCACACCAGCATTAACATTTGCTACAGGCCCCTGCACCCCAATCACATTGAAAATATATAGTTAACAAAATTAATTAAGATTTTCTAGCACCACTTTTTATTCTCAGCTCTGCTCATAACATTCAGCAATCAGTGTTACAGCTTCTTGCCTAACTTTGCTTTCCACATACAAAACTCTTAAGGTTAATTGGATTATGAGCTTTTCAATTATTTTTTAGTATCTTCTGGTTTTTGTTTCATGTAAATTTAATCTAGCCTAGCCTCAAGCACTTGTAAGTGTATCCCAAATTTTGTTCTACACCGAATTACTAAATTATTTTTACCAATGTAATGGATTACACTTAAAAATATTTCCACTATTAAAATATAACCTTTTTATTGTTAAGGAACATTTCCACTTCTGCAATAATTTAGGCATTATCTTACTAACATTGCTTAAAGCATTACAGGAAGGTTGCTTGAAGTAGACAAATCCAACCAAATTCACTGTTTAAAATAATAAATAAAGCTTCACACACTGTTTTTCACTGAACATTGTAAACCTTACAAAATATTTGTTGTCATCCTAAATCTCACCAAATCCCCATACTTACTTTTGGATCATTAGGGTTTTATAAAACAATGGAAATTTTAGGCAGTTATTTATCACAAAGCTTGAGAAAAGCCCCACAGTGATCCATTTCTTACTATGGATTGCTTTCGTTGTTGTTGTTCCTATTAAAAAGATATCCTTCATCTCTTGAATATAATGCCACAGACTTAGTCTGTTTGAAGGTAAGAGAAAACGTTTATTTTCCCCCTGTTTACTAGCTAGTTTCTCCATGGGCTGGTAGAATGATTATCATCTCACATAAGAATTTGCTATTTGCCTTACAGAATTTTTTTAAACCATGGCATTCCTGTCACTTCTAATACATGTATATTAAAGATCTCCGACAAGTATTAACTTTGTGGTTGAATACTTCTCACACTGATTTATCATTATAATTTAAGACCCTGTGAAATTTGCAGTGCCTTGAATTCTCTTTATAATAAATGAGATTTATTTTTTGTCATAAAATTTGTCAACAACAACAAAAAACAAAAAAACCAACAACAATGAAAAAGCCACCATAAAATTGTGAAAGGCATATTGTTCTTTACCAGTCATAAACAACCACATTTGAGTGGTTAGGCAAAGTTCATTTCCTCTTTTTATACAATTTACTCTTTTCTCAAAACAACAACCAGGAATTCTAAGTCAGTAAATAAAAACTGTAAGCAATAATTGCTACAAAAAGCAATAACATGCCAGCTTAAACCTTGAGAGTTCTTCTGTCAAGGAGACATGGACCTCAAGTGAAATTCTCATACCAAACTTGCTATTGACTTCTCAAGTAGACATGGATACTGTCATCTCTAAATAGAAATGAACAAAATTGCATATTCTGCAGCCACAATCAACCACTACAAATCTAGGTGCACAAACCTAAATTCTGTACCCTAAGCTTGATTTCACTGCCATAGTTTCTATTAAAAAAGTGATAAAGAAACTTTTAAATTATTCACAGTTACACCCTTGAATACTTAGAAACTGAAGAAAGACCAAAAACTAAAGTAACTCAAAGATGGCAGACCTAAATTAACATACTCAACTATTTGCAAATCCTTACTCGTCCAGCTTGGTTCTACGATCACACAGTATTCCGTAGCATAGAATATTCACATCTTATGTGAACCTCAATTGTATCAAAGGGTTGCTTAAAACAGTCATAGAAATAAACAAAAATGCTCAAAGATACTTTATATGCTGCCAGGAAAGAAAATATGTTGACAAGTACACAGGAGTTTTAATTTTGAATATGCACATACAGTCATATGCCAGTGGTGTCTAAACAGGATTTGCACATTAATTTTTCCTTTCTGTGAAATACAACCTCAACTGTTTATGAAAGCAGTTTTGCCTAGTGCTAATTTCTCTTGAACTGCATGAATTTACATTACACATTTGTTCTGCATCTATCAATAATCCACTGTTCAGATATATCCTCTTATTTTCCAACATTTTAGTGTTTGGGTTTTCGTGCTAATAATTTTTTCTGCTTTATCCATTATCTCATTAATTATAACCTGATTTTCTCCCTGCTCATCTTGACAAATTTGCATGCTTTCTTCTTCTTTTCATTTATTCTATTTTTATGAAGTTATGATGCTTTTCTTTCCATTTTAGGAACTCCTCAGTGGTTTTATTCAAGGTGTTGATCTCAATGGCATTATATACATTATAAAGCTAAGCAAATACAGGACTAAGCCCTTAGTTCCCAAGTTATTCAAACTTTGCACATTTTATTACCTGTGAACAGTTTTCCTTAATCTTAACTTGGATCATTTTGGTTATTAAAAGACTACTGAATGCTGCTGAAATATTGTCTCCTTCCTGGAGACAAATCCCAAAGAACCAGTTTTCAGTTATTCATTGGAACATGTGTCCTTTAGGAAAAGAGTATTGAAATTCTGAATACATGTATTTACTTTCAGTTGTTGTTTTCTGATGGATTCATTAATATTGTTATGTTCTATGCAAAATGTCCTTTATACTGTATGTCATCCAACTATCTTCACCTCTTCTCTGATTTTTCTCTTAGACTAAAAATCCTTTCTTTATTTGCATTGTCTCTTTCTTAGATTGTCTTTGATCAAGGAAAATTACATTTATGGGTGGTTTGGTTTTTTTTTTAAGCCTTCCCACAATGAGATGACATTTATCTTCTATTTATACAAACAAATGAATAACCCAAACAGGCATAAATGCATGTTAAATGAGTTGCAAGTAAAACCACCAAAAATTACTTCAATGTAAAACTAAACACAAGGCAGGCAAGAGAGACTGTGACCTAAACAATACACTTCAACAAAAATTTTGTATCTCTGTGAGGGCCCTCATTCTTCCAACAGTGCTAATTCATTGAGGACTGCCAAGAGATCGTTTCTACCTCTCCGGGTATTTGCTCCAGGAAAGGAGGGGAGATGAAAAACCACAATATTGAAAACAATCCAATCTTCTTTTAACAAAATACTTCAGCACATGCTTATGGTTAAGCTCACATGCAACTCATCTTGTCTACATACAAGAATTACTGGATAAAATGCTGGCTATTTGTTCCTCATGCCTTAGTATCGATGAAGTTTTCCCCATGATCCTTACCAAGCAGCATTTATGTGTTTCATCTGTGAGCATGGTGACCTACTTTTCAAGATCTTCAAATAAGATCATTGGCTAATTTTAGCACTCTGCTGACTCATTTTTATGTCTGTGTGTAGGAGGTATTCCTGTAGAGAGGACTACCCACTGAGGAGATTCTCCTCTCTCCTCAGTTTTCACTAGCTTGGGACCGCAGATACATAGTGTCCTGCAAACCTGGACTAAGATGAGATTTCTCACACGAGCTACTACAAACAGCCACGATGACCCTTAGGAAAGGTTAGTGTCAAGTTGCCAGCAGTCACAAGTAACCTCTGCGTGCTCATAAAGCAGAATGGCCTTGTGTAAGTAAAATTATTTTTCTTTCTTTATTGGCAGCTTCCCTCGATGACCTTTTTTTTTTTTTTTAAAAAAAAAGTGGAAATTTAGACATCAGATCTTTGTCTTTTCCAAGTCATTTTTTTGCNTTTCTTTCTTTATTGGCAGCTTCCCTCGATGACCTTTTTTTTTTTTTTTTAAAAAAAAAGTGGAAATTTAGACATCAGATCCTTGACTCTGCCAAGACATGTCTCTGCATGACAGGAGGCCCTCTACTGTCTGTCTCCAAAGACAGATATTTTGAGCATTGATTCACAGTGGAAAACAAGAGCAGAGACGAAATTACTCCACAGTATAGACAGTTGTTAGCAATCAATGAAGTGTAACAAACATCCATCAGAAATAGCCATTTAGGGGCTAAAGAGCAAGAATTGTATTAGTCTTCAGTCACATACAAAAGACAAGGCACTAACTACAATATGACTTGCTTGAAGAGCAAACACTACCTGAAACTAAGAGCTTGTAACTTCAGGATCAATGTGACTTGAAAATCCAAACAAAATAGTCTCTGACCAGCTTAGAACACCCCATGCTAACAAAAAAACAACAGCAGATTTGCCTAAGGGGGCAAAGCACATAACTGCAGCCTTGGCACCCAATAATATGCCCATGATTGTCGTGTACCTCACCCTGTTATCAGGGTCCTTCATGCATTGGGCCTGGGGCACACTTTGCACATAACTAATATGAGAAGATAAATTCCTCGACTAATTTTCTACCAAACATTCTTGTCTCCCTCCTCAGTTGATAAAGAACTGAATTTGACACAGGATGTAATGCAGAAGAGCAAAATGTCAATGAAAGGTAGAAAAAGACCAACCAACAGCTCCACTAGCTGTTCCACCTTTGCAATACCAGGGTTATTTCTGGTCACTACCAAAGACATCTGCCCTACCAGAATTACAAGATAAATATCAGTATAACAGCATGGGGTCAAAGTACTGTCTTACCAACTTTGCATTCTCTGGCATGAAGATAGGCTGCACTATTCATTATTTTCTCATAAACAGAAAAAAAAAAAAAAAGCAAGTAGGTCTTCGTCAAAAGGAGACAG
>NDXB01017926.1:16829-29836 GCA_002631895.1 Agapornis roseicollis
AAAAAAAAAAAAAAAAAAAAAAAGGCAAGTTTGTATTTTTTTTCCTCCATTATGCACAGGCAACTGCTTATGACAGCAAACCAAGGGGCTGAGACTACATTACATATCGAGGTTTGCAGTACCACAGGCAAATCCCTCTGCTTTAAGCTAACCAAACACCCAGTCAAGGGAACTGAGCTTCTCAAACAGTCTAAAATGGGTTTATAACAGGAAAATACAGTTATGGTAAATTCAAAGACTGTTGTCATCAGGAACACAGTAATAACTATGAAGTTACTATGTTTCTATGTGGAATACTTACTTGGAATACAAGTTCAGCCCCACAGCTAGTTGGACTAATATGTATGGAGGTGAGGCAGCCTCTTCCCTATCTGACAACTGGATTTAGGAACCCCTGTCAATAGGTTCAGCAGTAACATATCTTGCAGTATATCCAAAAAGTTGGAGGCTAAAGCTAGACAAGATTTGCTGATGTTGACAAAGTAACTGGTTGCCTTGGAATTAATTTGTGCAGAATAGCAATTGACCTGTTCACGGGTTTGGTCTGCAGTGCTGCTAAAACTAGTACAGGTGAAGAGCATCTGGAAGCTGTGAAGTTTCAGCAAAGGGAATGACATTAGCAGGAGATCTTTCCCAAGCTGGACAAGCAAAGAAGCTTTAATCAGGTCTTTCAGAAATCTCAGGAATAGAGATTCCATCTTGGATTCCCCTAAAAGTAAAATTGAGGACAATGCCCACCATTATCAGCTGAGCTCTTCTAAGAAGCTGCCATAGAAACTTTTAAATCCAGTTAGAACTTCTATGAAATGCCAAGCAAGAATTTAGAGTTGAACATGAAATATCAATCCAACATGCTAGGGACACAGCTGGAAAGCAATATCAAAGGAAACATTGGCAATTGGCAGGTGACTTCATCATCACATATTATCTCCTCTCATACACAAATGTAGTTTGCTATTGGGTAACTTCAAAGTACTTTCATTTCTGATGTATTAACAGTCCTGGTGCTCGTGCACACAAGTGCAAGAAGAGGAAAAGATTCAGACAGGTTTTATGCAGACTTCACAGCTTTGGTGAGCATGGCCCCCACTACTCATATGGCTAGAGCTGTCCCTATGCAATTCTAACAAAGAATTGTTATCAACTTTCATATTTTAAAGAACTGGTCTCCATATGATCAATAAATAGCAATGTTTATGGTGTAATGAAAATCAAAAATAAAATAACCCAAACAACCAAAAAACCCCTAAAAACTCAACAACAACAACAGCAGCAACAGCACAAAAGTTAAAAACAACGAAAAAAACCCTAAAACCGCCCACATTTATTAACTGGGAAGAGATACTGTGATTAACACACAAAAGGCAGTACTCAGCATACCTAAACTGAGTCTGCGGACTTGGCTGTCTCTAGAAAGCTTATCAGTATTTGCCATTTCAGATTGTATCATCTGCTAAAGTTTTGGCACTTGGTTCATTGCCTAGAACATATTGCCTGCTTGGAAGATGGTCAGGTATACATACTGACCCTGAGAAATGGGCTGAGCTGTAAGCTAGCACCAGCTGGATAGAGCTGAAGGGGCTTTAATCCTTCCATTATCCCTGGTGTATTTTTGCTGAAAGATTGTTTGTGGGTTTTGTTTTTTAAAACAGATATTTGGGAGGAGCAGTAACCATTGCAGGGAGGGGTACCATGTAGATGCCAATAGCAGATGGACCTGTCACCCCAGCATGACTGATAGTAAGGAAGTATGAGAGCCCTTCACTGCATGGGCTGTGTCCCCTCCTGGAGAGGGATAGAGGAGGAGGAGACACCTATGGGCACAGCAGGAAAGCACTGCAACACTTCTTCTCCAGTAGGTGTACAAACATAAACCATGATCAATGCAATCTCAAAGTCTAGTCTGAACTGGGGTGCATTGTAAAATTTTGAGGAAGAGCTGGGAGAACACCCCTGTACGACCTCAGAAAAGCAGGCTGCTCCCAGGCTGTTGCTGGATCTGAGTTTCAGAGGTGCAGGGAGATGATAAAATTAACAGGAGAGCTGCTTCCAAGTCACAGGATCTTTGTTCTGGGGGACTTGCATACCGCACCAACAAATACCCAACTTCCCTGCCTTTAGCCTCATGTCGGTGACATCAATAAGGAACCAGTGTTGAGAACCCTGCTTTAGGATGAAGGAAGAAGAGATGCTGAACTGGTTATCTGAGGGCTGCTGGAAGCTGGGTTTTGCTGAGGAGACTGATAAGTCACATTAATATAGTCCAACATTTTAAAAGCACAATTTAATTGAAAATATATTTCCTCAGGGAAAAAAAAGCTCAAAATAAGATTTACTTGACCCGACATTGTGGTGGCTGTTATGGTGATTAAGAAGTCTGAGAAGAACTATGACTGGAACATATATTGACCTTAAACCCTTTAATCAAAGAAACAAACACATCATTAACAAGCAATAATGCGGAGTGATGGATCATAATTGTATTTAAAAGGAATAGAGATCTAAATCACAGGACAAAGTGGGAATTTTGAATGCCATAACAGATATTTTGCATTTTGGTGGACCGTGGTTTCACACTATTGCATGAAAGTAAATTACACAGATTTCATCTTATGAATGTTTTATGCAAAAGGCAGTCATAAGGCATGTGAGTCACTGAAAGCCTCAAACCAGTATATTATACCTTCGTGAATCTATTACTTGTGCCATTTTATAGAACACAAATATTCTCAAGTGTCCCCATGAGTGATTCAGTCCAAGCATGGTGGAAATAAATAGGTCTAGGACAAAAATGAACTCATTTTACCAGTGACTTACAACTGGAATTTGAGTACAAACTGCTTCATCAGCCAGCATAATTCACACAGCCTTCAGCAGTGGGAGCATTCCTGTACCTCTTTGTGTTAACCAGAAATGGAGAATTAGCTCTGTTTCAATGCTGTAACAAATTGTTCTGACCATTGAACCACCAAAGCTAAGCCCTCTTAGGATGCAGTGGGTTAAGGCTGTAGTTTGACCATTAATTTCCTTTTCATTGGCAACATCAGCTCTGGCAGTTCCCAACATGCTCATTTGCCCTGCACACACACTGCTCCTAAGCAGCACTGGTGCTCCCACACCATGCCCTACACTGATCAGGGTGCCCAAATGGACAAGGGGCACAATAGGGCTGCCTACGTTGATGCTGCTGCCACCAAGGTCAATGCCAGCTGGTCCATGCCCAGGTTCTCATCACAGATGCTTTAGTAGCTCAGTGAGATTCTCTTGGTGCCACTAAGAATGTATAGCTAATATGAGAAATTCAAAGAAGTTTTTTCACTTGGAAAAAACAACCAACCAACCAGACTGTGAACAGCATTTTTACCTCTTATGGAAAGTGCTTAGTGAACAAAGGGCCCCTTTGTGCAGGAAAAGAAACCACTTCTTTTCACATTTGAACAAGGATGTTAGATAACTACATAACAGGATCAGAGAATTGGAAAGCTTTTGCCATGCCTTTTTCCTGTTTTGATACACAGATAGACTCCACAACTTGTTAAAGTTGTAAAGTAGGTATGCAATATTCAGCGTTGAGGTGCATGGGGGCTAGCTCCTCCAAAGGCATGTGCATCTCAGGGTCGTTTCCCTCTATATTTATTCTCTAAAGTTATACATATGCATGAGGTTGCACAACACACCTTATGCATATTTGTGTCCTATCCCCACTTTGTATTATAATGAGCTAAAAGGTCCTTTGCACTTGTGCTGTGACTCCTGGTGGTTGTGGGCAAGGGTCTCAAGATGAAGTAAATGAGTCTTCCTCAAGCCTGAACTTTTCACCTCTAGTCGTTATGCATGCTGCCTGGAGGCTTGGTCATTGTCCAAACCACAGGGCCTATTTCAGCTGGCCTGGGTGTCCAAAGGACGGGAATCAAGTCACGGTCCCTACCTCTTAACAATAGCCATGTCCTTACATCTTGTTCTAACATTCACTGCGAGTATGATAAGCATGAATGAGCAGCAACATTGTTAAGCAAGTGGCTTAACCTTCCCCCTTGTACATTGCAAGTACCATAAGCATGAGCAAGCAGTAACGCTGTTAAGCAAGCGGCTTAACCCTAACACCCCTGTACATTGGTTAACCCTTCACATCAGTTTCAGCAGTTCTAGAGAGCAGAGCCATAAAGATAAATTCATATTGAATAATACTATAGAAGACCCTTAATGTGAATTTCCCTAGGGCTCCTAGGTCTTGGAGAAGACACTAAAAGTTAGATTAGAAAACAGCCTTCAGCTGGGAAGCCTGCATCTTGCCAAACTTCTGATGAGCCACAAGGGCAGGGAGAAAACAATATGCCCTTGGAACACCACAGTTCACAAGCAATCACTTCTTTTTTCATCAGTGCTAGCAGCTAGAGTTTTGACACAGCCCTTGAACACAAACCAGTCTCTCTCCCAAGACCTAGCTGTAAGCAGGCTGCAGTGGATCCATTCTACAGCATCTTTTGGGTGTGCTCTTCTCTTGCCACCCATGAGAACCAAGACATTTGTCCTATCTTTCCTTCATATACCAATACAAGACCTGCCACACACATCATCTCAAGGGTCATTTCGTACATTGCAGGCCAAGGCTAAAACCTACACAAAACATGATCTCCAGCTCAGCTACAGTTCATAGGACAGCTGTGAAACACACACCCTGCAAGGCTTGGAAGTGCTCAGACACAGGAAGACATAGCAGGACAACCACAAAACTGACTTACAGTTTTTGTCAGGAAAACTTCCTACTCCACATCTCTGTGGAGCTGATTGATATTCCCCTACAGAAAAATATTCTTTATCTTACATACCCACTGGAACAGAATGCTACACAAAAAGAATATTTAGGTTCACCAGTCAAGCCCAGAGAAGGGCACCACTAACAGCCATGCTGCTGCTCCCCTGGAGCTGCATACAGCCCCCAGGCCACATATGAACTCAGCAAAGAGACAGAACTTAGCAGCTCTAGCATGTATCTCATCCAAAAGTCTATAGCAATTTCACACCAGAGCTGGTTCTCTCATGGTCAGCTGGCAGAGAGAGATGAACAAGCACAGGTTTGCAGAGTACCATATGGACATACCTCGAACCTGCAAAACCATCATCCTAAGCCTTGTGCCTTTAGTCAAAGAACTTACGTAGGCCATGTAGCTTTTTTTGGTCCTGCCAATAGCCTCTGGCAATCCCCCCTTTATTTGTTGCTGCTTTCCATAAAAAAGGTGATTGCTATATTTTTTTTGTTAAGTGTAAACAGGAATGTTTCACATGAAAGACTATTAACTTTCATGTGGCTTGTGACTGTCTTGGGATCAAAGACTCCCATTACAGACACCCAATAACTTTTTCCAGCTAAATGAGAAGCAAAATAAAACCTGGAATTTGAGTTAAAATTTAAATTATTTAAGATTTTAAAAACTGAAGTTAAACATAGAATTTTGTTTTGAAGTCTAAAGTTTTAGGACTGCAATACATTAAATAAGCTTCACTTAGAAGCTTATTTAATAATACCTCTACTTAAGGTATTTCAGATGGTACAGAACTAACCTCCTTAATATCCTGGGAAATTTATTTAGGATAAATATTTTCTTGTCAACAAAGGAAGCAGCAAATGCCATTGAAACACAAAATCTAGCAAAACACACAAGTTACAATAATAAAAAATGAGCATAAGAGCAATATGGGTTGGAGACTAGAGCAGTCGTTATTGCCTTAAAAAAATTTCAGGTGCAAGGTATAAAAATAGGTACTGACCTACATGCAAAGTAATAGCAGGTAACAACAGCCACACCACTGTCCTGGAAGAAATTGGGTTGGGAATCTGCCTCTTATTACCAGAGAGACACCTGCACCACTGCCCCACAAAAAGGATTAAGCAGGAGCTGAAATTCATCCCCACTGAGGGTCATAGATCTACAGTGTTGAACTGGAGGACTGGTAATGGTGCCCATTGAAAGAGTACAGCTCAGCAAGGGATAAATCAGGCTGAAAAGCCACCCAGGAGGGGGGACTGAAGACCACCACCCCATAGGAAAGCTCAAGAAAGCCCCAGGCTGAGCTAAAATGTCTCCCAGGCCATGGCATGATTGAAGGGCCCAGGTGGAGATAGATGATAAGGGTTGTAAAGGCTCATTAGTGTCCATTAGGCATTTCCACAGGTTGTTCTTGAAGCTATGAAAGACCTTGGCCTGAGTCATGTCTCAGGATGCATGAGAAAGTCTGCAGAAATGAGTGTGAGATGACTAAGGGGCATGCAACAAGGGTATGGACCTATGGACTTCTGTAACTTTCCCAGGTGTCTGAGCCCACTTGGCAAAACAAGGTCAAAAAGTCTGAATATGAATTAGAACAACTCTTAAGAAAGCTTAGATCAAAGCACACTTGGTACTTTGTGTTTAGAGTTTTCTTTCTATTTTATTTCATCTTCTATTTTTTTTTTACAGTTGTAATTTCTTTTCATATACACTGTGGTTTTCATCACCAAAAGGTCTATAAATTATTTCTATTTCTTTGACATGGCAGCAGCTTTTGAAGAATGATGAGGCCACTCATTCTTCAAATGGCCACTTCTGGCCTCCATTACTCTGATTCGAAGCCATTTTGGGTACTTGGCTCACAACACTTTTCAGCAGCTAATTTTCAAAGGACAGATACTTTGAAAAAATAGGCTCCTTAAGGTTCTTCAGCTGGAGGCATGTGAAAGCACTGCCTGTTTTTGAAGGTGGTGGGATGGAATATTTCACTGGTGTCAAAAAACCCCACAAACCCCTCATGGAGCTTTATTCCTTCAGTCAGAACATGCAAATTCCACTGTGGGCCCTAAAATAACTATGCTTTGAAGTTCAGTAAATATGGTTCTTCACTAATTTGATGATCCATAAGCAAACTGTGAACTTAGGTCAAATTATTGTCTGACCTAATTTTTCCTGAACAGAATATTGCACACAATGGCCATATGGCTAATGTGTACATTCGTACAGCAGTAATTTCCCTGAGGAGTTTGCAGCACAGAAGCTAGCAATTACATTATGCAACATTTTCAAAACACAGTCCTCAAATTCACAATTAACCATGCAACTATGTGCATGTGCCTATAATTTTGCTTTTTGAGCTGTGGTTCTTCATGGGAACCGCTGTTCTTGCATCAGTGCTCTTGGCCCACGGTAAGGTGAGAGGAATCTGAGTCATGAGAGGAATCTTGCTCAGGAGCTGGTTTCTATGCCCTAGTTTTCACCTTGGATTTCCACAGTCTGTGAATTTACCAGCTGGAAGATGGCAATCCCAAATAAGCAGCCAATTAAGAGGAAAGCAGTGGTGGCGGAGTCCTCCGAAACTGGGGCCCCAAACCCTGTGCTTAACTTCATTCAGGGCACCTTCCCACTGACAATATTCCTGTACACAGCTGCTGCTGCACTGGGATAGCCAAGTATTCCTATTCATCGACAGCCATGAGAAACCTCTTGTGTTTAACCTTTAAGCTTGACCTTTAAACAGCCATGATAAGACACACAACCTCAACATCAGTGGGAGCTGGATGTCTAAACTGATTACAGAATTGGAAGTCTCTTGGGTTGCTCACAGCATGGCTAGATCCTCAGGTTCATCCAAAATTTTACTATGTACCTGCATCCTGGGGATTTTCAATGAAACACAAACACAGTTAAACATCTTTAGACATCTCAGTTTAGAAAACAGAACTTAGTTGCTTCTGACCCACACCTTACTCTGCAACCAAACCACAAAATTGTTTTGTTTTCTTTTTTTTCTCAAATAATCCAGAAGAATAAATTGTCAGGATGAGCTCCTCTGGCGTGTACGTGGTGTTCCCCACAAGACAAATGCTAATAAGAGAAGCTAATAAACAGCAAACCTGCCAGGGTTAATTAAACACTAGAGTTACTTGAAAAATCTCTGAAATTAGATGCACAATTTGCTGTTATGCACAAGTACATGAACCTGAGCGAGAAAATTAAATTTAATGAAATGACAGGTGAGGAACACTAAAGCTGTCAGATACCTTCTGGCACAGGTCACTCCAGGGTCCTGAGCATGCAGGTAGTGGGTATGCCATGTTCTCCCAGGCTTTTTGGGCAGGGAACAGTCTTTTCCCCTATGGGAAATAACAGAAAACGTGGTGGCATTTTTAAGACACCACTAGGCATGCCAGCAGAGCAATGCATGTGCAGAAAGGCTAGAGCCCCAGACATACTGGGAGTAATGCGTAGTCTGAGGAGCAGTTTCCATCAGGATTTGAAGTGGGGAGGAGGAAGGAGGAAAGTAGGAATGTGGCCATGGCTGTGGCACACACTGCCAGCTCTCCAGGCCAGCCAGCATGGGAGGCTGTGCTGGGATGGATGTCTGGCCACAGATGCATCCAGGAGGGCTGTAAGCACCAATGAGCCATTGCCTGAAGCTTCCATGCTGAGAAGGACTTAGCACCTCTGATGGAGCCAGAGTGTTGAAGAACCACTGGATTTTCAAGGCTTTGCCACATTAACTGCAGAATAGTTTGAAAGATGGGACCATAATGGAGCCCTAACTGCTTTTACTAGTCTAGCTTTTACTTACAGGCATAAACGGAGCCTGCTTCATTCAAAAATGCTACAGAGTCCACCCCAGGTCCCCACACCTTCAAGTCCTGGCTTTCGCTTGGCTGCATACATGTTCCACAGCAGCATTACTGCTGTGTCCACAGCTCGGCAGGACTTACTTCATTGTACAGACAGCTCCTAGAAGTTTCTCAAATCTTTATAGAGCCCAAGAAAAGAACTGAAAGGAACTTTCAGTGTCAGGGTAGGAAAATAAATAACCAAACCTTGTGGAAAAGCAGCCTTGCCAAGGGAATACACACTCTGTTCTCATATTTGTTTTAAAGCTTTGAGAAGTGAAGGTAAACACTGCAGTGCACAAGTCCTGCAAACAGGAGTCCATCTGCATGGTACTCACATAAGAACTTCATGATTAGGAAGCTGCATTCCCAAGGGATGATATGTACATTTGTTAATGAGGTCTGCAATGAGGAAGGCAAATATTTCAGGTCTTGCCTGGTCTTTCAGCAGCATTCAAGACTGGGTTTTGCTGACCAGTGCTGACACGTGCTGTGCACTGCTCACAATGGATGCATTTCCAGACAGTTCTGGAGAATGCTGTGGAACATAAGAACTTGTGAAAATTCATTAGGCAAGTTGGAAGTTATCTCTTCAGAGCACTGAAACAACGACGCTGGCAGTATTACTTCATCAACACATATGGCGCTTTGCTATGATTTCCATTTCAGAGTGTACTATCACTTATTCTCTGTTTTTCTCACAGCTGCTCACTCCCAGTGTTAGCACACCCAGAATAGCCTGCTGGCATATAAATACGTTTCTCCTGTTGCTGCACATGGCAGCACTGCAGACTGTATTGCTCTCCACTAAGTTTTAAGACAGTGTTAATGCCATTAAGATCATTCTTTGTCTCCCCATGCCCAAGAGCCTGAGCCACCAGAGGTTTTTGGGGTCCCTTATTCAAGTGGGTAGGACAAATGACAAAACAAATAGTAACATCCCCATCTAATCAGCAGGTGAAGCAATATTGATGAGCTGTTAGACTCTACAACTAAAGTTGTAAAGTAGTATGCTTTTTATTCAGCACTGAGGTGCATGAGAATAACTCCTTCAAAGCATGTACACCTCACTGTTTTTTCCCTCTACATTTATTCTCTAGAGTTATACACATACGTAAGGTTACACAATACGCCTATACAAATTCATTATCTATCCCTGCTTCGTATTATAAAGAACTAGAAGGTCATTTGCACCTGCGCAGTGCCCCTTCTGGTCATGGGCAGGAGTCTAGAGATGAAGTAAATGAGTCTTCCTCTTCTTAAACTTTTCACCTTTTGGTCTTCACGCATGCCTTCAGGTGTCCAGACCACAGACCATCTGCTTCTCCCCCTTATCAACAGGACCAGGCATCTTCTTCTTTTCCTTATCAATAGGGCCAGGCTTTTCCCCTCATCAATAGTAGGTATGATAGATGTTCACAACAGACAATGGGAGTCTTCCTTTTCCCCACCTTCTAGTCTTCATGCATGCCCTCAGGGCTGGTGGGTGTCCACTTCTCCCCTCATCAATAGTAGGCATGATAGGTACTTACAACAGACAAGACTTTTGTTTAAGCAAGCAAATCTCTCTAGCCTTCTTGTACAACCCCTCTGTATTACCCCCCTGTACTACCCCTGTATCAACCCCCCTTTTTCTATAAAGTTAGTAAATTCTTTTACTATATTCTATGATCCTTCTATTGGTTTATGAGGTAATCTCAATATACATTGTGTCATACCAGAAGTAATCAATATTAAAATAATTAACATCAATATTCCTGCAACCAGTTGCCTCAACCAGGGGAGATTAGGTAACCATGAAGTTAACTTTTTCCATATTTCTTCAAAATTTCAGGAGGTGTCATTCATGGACATTTCATGAAATATCTTAAATAGGGTTAAACCCTCATTGAGGCCGCTTAGCAAAACTTCTAATTCAGGTCCCAGAAGAATACCTGTAAAATTGGATATTACAGTACCTAAGGTGCATGCCCTCTTCCAATTGGGGTAGAGTCATATAAGCATTTTTTCACATAACCTATACCATCCTTTCCCTTTAGTAACAGGCCACCATAGAACTAGAATACCATCTACATTAATAGTGTGATTACAATTTGAATAGTGACTTACACCTGTGGCATTTAAACAAACAATCTCATCCTCTGGTTCCTGGTGTAATACATCTTTGTACACAGGTATAATATTCTTCCAAATCTTAGCCTTTCCTTTGGATGTAGATTGCTGGTATTCACCCACAAATTTGTATATATATATACACACACATATAATCTTACTAACTGGAAGATCTTACTAATTCTAAGTATCCAGCACATGACTCTTGTGAGGTTCAGAATAAGCAGTCATCAGAGCAGTCCCACCTATAAAGGAGAAATATTGTCTTCAAAGGTTTTGGGCCTTTCAGTCTTCCAAACTCAAGCTTGTAGTACATCACCACCAGATCCTGACTACATGATCCTGACTACATTTTGGCCACTGTCACATTTCCAAGCCAAGAGGGATGTTCAGAGGAAACTGATTCGGAGAAAACTCCAGGAACAAACTTGCCAACAAAGTTTCAAGTTGACAAGCAGGTATTCTTTACTAAGCCCCGGAAGACACAAGGTGTATCTCCTCTTAAAGTGTATCACTCTATTGCTACACAGGCTATTGTTATATAGTCACTGGGCATACATACATATTCATGAGGCTACGCATGGATTGCATCATTTTCCAGAAAGTTTCCTGCATGCATACAAAAATATGATGGTGGTATTTGAGGGTCGTTGACTTCTCCCAACAATCTTCATAACTTCTGGCAGTCTTTGAAACACCAGCTTAATTAACATTACAGACATAGCAATCATCCTGTCCTTCTACTTATCAGTTAGTTTAACTGCTCCCATCCTGCACATCTCCTAGTCCCAGATACATCCCCAGTAGATGCTTAAACCACGTTAATGCATTCATTAACACCACAAACATAGCAATTATCCTGTCCTTCCACTTATCAGTTAGTTTAACTGTGCCCACCCTGGACATCTGCTAGCCCCAGATACTCCCCATCCCCAGGCCCTGCTTTTCTATTCTGCTTTTGTTACACTTTTTCTACTAAGGTCTTAAGGACCTAAAACTATGTCAACTACCTTCAAGCACTGCAGTTATTTTCCATTAGAAAACCATCAAACTTAACATTACTTAGAACTGATTACATTTTGTGCTTTTGTGCCTCCTTGTCTCAGAACCTTCATCAGGTTTCATTCAAGCAGCAGGATCCACTTGCAGCCAGGCCTGGTGTCCCTGTTGTTTCACTTTACTATCCTGTTCTAAAGCCTTGCATAGCTCCCTGTATCATTCAGTCAGGTATCATTCAGTCAGGTATATGACTCCAGTCTACTGAGACATTGTGAAGAGCAGCAGTCCCTTTGCACCTCGTGCTGACAATAGAGAAGTATTATAGAGTGCAGATAGTAGTTAAAGGTAACAGAGTCTCAAAAGATTAAGAGGAATTACGAGAGTAGAGCACAAGGTGCAAAAAACGATGATGATGATTACTGTTGTTGATGAACAGATTCAAATAGCAAACATATACAAGATGTACCAAGAAACACTGAGGTTTCTCCTCTTTTTCTCTAGCTTGATATATAACGTCTGGTTTTAGTATGTCCCTGAAAGAAATTTGAAAACTGTGGTTTGCTGTCAACGTGATTTTCCATGTTCCATTTGGCAGACTCCCTGCCATGATGATCAAACATGAAACAAAAAAATTATGAACAAATAAACAGATGTTTTTCCTCTCTCTGCCCTGACTCATACAACCACTAGTGTCAGGGCATTACTGGAAAAAGGATATTTACATTCCATGTTTTTATGGACTCCTGTATGATGGGATGTTGAAGTCTGGGTGACATTCTTAAATGTCACTGTAAGAGAAGGTAAATAAAATTGGATGTCTTTGAACTGTTTTCATGAATGTATTTTTAACCAACGATTACTTTTTAACCAATGATTACTTTTTAACCAAAATAATAAATATTCTGTGGCCTAAAATTTCTAGTTTTCCAAAGAATAAATCTGACAAGCAATATAAAATACCTGCTTGCACTGCCAGCAAAAGTTGAGATTGGATTTTTTGAGAACTAAGCCACTCCAAAACATTTTCTATTTTTACTTAATGGCCAAGAATCTTCATAATTTCACACAACAAAAACGCTGTCCAAAAATACTGTGAGAAATGATGGCCGTGTTTCCAACCACTTGGTTAAATTAATAATAGCACACAAATGCTCCCTCTGTTGGTTGATTTTCAAAACCTATTCCAAATATCACAGGAACATGATTAAGAGAGTAATTTTTTTCTTTTTTTTTTTTTTGGGGGGGGGGGAGGGGAAAAAAAAAACCCCAAAAA
>NDXB01017926.1:29900-55451 GCA_002631895.1 Agapornis roseicollis
TTTTTTTTTTTTTGGGGGGGGGGGAGGACGAACAACACAGGCCCAAATAACAAACCACCAAAAACCCAAAACCCAAAATTCCACCAAACTGCATAACCCAAATTGTGGCACACAAGAATAATTTGTTCAAATTATTGCCAATCTGGCAAGCAAGGCTAATTGAATTTTAACAGCCATTCAGCTGAAGTATTTGGATCAAGAACTAAATGATATTCACGCATCAGAACTCTTAAAATTTGATTTTGAAAGATTTGCAGGCTATTTTTTTCTGGATCAGGAGAAGTGTTCTCTTGCAGTGGAAAGAATACAACTGTTCTTCCAATTTCTTGTGGAGTGAAAGAGCACCACTGTGTATCATTAAGAAAACAGTTCTCTATTAGCACTGACAACAATAATACTAAGGAGGAATTTGGGAGTTCTGTTTATGCGCATTGAATTTCCAACAAGTACTTCTTTAGGAGCTGGAGTGGTTTTGTGCAGCAAGAAGCCCGAGCCTAACAGTTGCCATCAAGGAAAAAAATTCCGTTTCCATGGAAACATCCGAGGTGGACCAAGCATGGATTAATCAAAATACAATGAAGCCTTTTTCCAAGGTGCTAGAAATGAATCCAGTTTAAAGTGAGCACCACTGCTCTTTCCTTCTATTCACACTGGAAAGCATGGGAAATTCTCCCCAGATGTCTGTGTGACATAGTTTAATTAGCATTGTAAGTTAGGTTTTCTTACATTTGTAATTAGCGTGTAGTTGTGAACTAAGAGCCAAGGATATATTAACATGAAAAAAGAGAGGGAGTGAAATAGATGATTTAAAAATGCATTTACATTCCTCTTATTCACTACTGATTTTATCAAGTGGCTCTTTTTATGTTAAAAAGAATTCAGTAGCTTTTTCTGCATTCTTAGTACTGCAGGCACATTTCTTAGTACTGAAGGCTCATTCTGGCATTCAAAATCCAAGCTATAGGTTAGGGATTATAATATATTTTTTTTCATTATGGTCGTACGTGGTATTATAGCATTCTCTCCTGCCACGAGAATGGAAGTTTCTGCCACCAGAATTCAACCATTGCCCAGAGATGGACAAAAGAAACTATGTAAAAGCCAGCCTCCCTTCGCCAATGTTCTCAACAAAGAAAAATGACAGCAATTCTCCATTTTCATAAGAGCACTTCCACTGAAGCGGTTCTTTTGTCTCCTCTTTGCATTACCAAAATAGACACTTCTTTTTGCAACAGCTGAGGTTGTTTTCTAATTATTCTACCAGCAGAAGATACTCAAAAATACTCTGAAGGTGTTAGAACAGCACAGTAATTGTAATAGAGATCAACAAATGTCAACTGACTGTAAAGCCTCCATTTGTCTACAACAACATGATACCAATGTCAGAGACACAAAATGCACTTCCACTTCTAATCCTTCCTCAGAGTGAGGTTCCACTCTGAAAAATTGCCAGCAATAACACTGGCATGGTTCCACTTTTGTGTTTCGCAAAGGTTTGGTAGCAAATACACTCGCAGATTTTGTTCCTCTTTATTTTATTATTTTACAGCAGGGATCTGAGCATCAAGCTGGGTTTTCCATCTCCAGCATCACTGTCAGTAATAAAGACTATATCAGCCAAATTATGATCACAATAATCTGTGTGTGGTTCCTCTGTTATTAAGAGATTTGCTCAGATGTTACTTGGTGAAGAACTCCGTGCTTGGCAAGTGGATACCTTGGTGCATGAGGAGCGCAAGCACTGCAGGCTCCCACAGGTTTAAATGAAGTAGAAAGCAGCAAAGGCTTAATTTCTGTTGTTCAGGCAGGCAGCTATGACTCTGAATATACAACAGCTTGGTTCGTGCAAACACACACCACAGCAGCACATCCTAAGAAACAGATTACAGCCAGCTATTGCTTATATTTGAGAAGTGTTCATAAGGTGCTAGATATTGTCTGGGCAGCTAAACTGGCATAGTCGCTTTGTGGGTAGTTAAGGGGAATGCACACCCCACCAAGCATGCAATGGTGGTATGTGCATAAGACTCATGGGGCCTTGCAGGGGACCAGAAGGAACTGTCCAGCACAAGTGCAGGTGAGACTTTGCAAGGGCACAGGCAAGCCGAGAGGCACAGATGTCCATGCCAAGATACCAGCCATGGGAGGTAGGGACATACAGAAACACAGCTTTCACTGCAGTGTAAACATGGAATGGGTCTGGAGCACGGGAAGGAATTAACTCTTCAAGGACTGCAGAGGAGCCTGCCCTCCTATCCTATCTACCAAACTGGTCTGGAGGGGCAAGAGCACTTGTGGCATGGTAGGACCAAAACAGCTGGCTGGAGAGATGGCCAAGCCACATGGCAAACACAAACTCTGTGGCCAAGCAATGTGGGTTTCATGTGAGGCTGCATATGCTGAGTGACACAGGGGCTGGGAAGCATAAGGAGAGGTTTTAAGAAGCCAGATGGAAGCATGTTTGGGAGATTTCCCTCTGTCCCACCTAGGCACTGTCTCCAAAAGCTTTCAGACCCTTGCCCTCAGCTCTGCTTGCTCCATGACGCATGTCTACACCAGCTGATGTCCTTCAGGGACTGCTCCCTCTCCCTTCAGCCTTTTCTCCTCTCTGTAGGGGCCCCCTGAACCTCTGGCTGCACCAGTGAGGTGGAGGGGCTGAGCCTGAGGTGATCCACAGGGAAATGGAGAGGTGGCCCTGGGGACCACCCCAAGGAACACATTGTGGATCCTGCTGTCCCCATAGGGCTGGGTTCCTGCTGAGTGTCCAACAACAAACTCCAGCTCTCATGAAGCAGGTGATCCCCTGCCTCCTAGCAGCCTGCAAAGAGGACTGGTTTTATTTACTATTTCTCTGGCTTCTGTCTGAGCCACACTGAGACCAATTTCTTTCCCCCTATACATATTCCCACACACAGAGTTTACTGGCTTTGTAAAGTGCTTTGTGTCCAAGCAGCTCTTTGCAAGGAGTGACCTCTTTTCTTGGCCTTTTTCAGTATAAACATCCCTAAGATGACAAAGCTATCAAGGAGGTGCAAGGAAAGCCCACAGGCACTTATCTTCCTTCCCCACCAGCTCTGCAGATGCACGCTGCCAGGACCCCACCACCCACTGAAAAAGACTGTCACTAAAAGTTAGCCAAAGATGTGGTGTGAGGCTTCCCTCAGAAGCATGTCTCAGCAGGAAATACTGATATAAGTAGCCCTTCAGAACAAACACTTCCCTACAACATGGTATCATTTCACTGAGAAATCAAATGAAAAGAGGTTGAAGAAGCAACTTCGTCCTTTTTACCCTCAACATTAACTCACAGGCTAACACAAAACTTTCTTCTTAAGGTAGACACAACTTCTCTCCACATTTAATGCTTTAAACACTGGCTACTTTATAAAACTACATCATTTATACCCGCAACGCAGGGATAGGGACTAGCCGCCTGCATCAGTCGGGTGACAAGGGACATCTAGCGGCATCACCGCTCCAGGCTCCGCCCGGCTCAGGCTGCAGGGACAGCCAGTCCTGTGGCCGCAGCAGACACAGCCACCCTACCTGTCCCCAGCATATCCCACCGCAGTGATCCCCCATGGCTGGTAAAGGCAATAGCAACACTCTGCCTCCCTTAGCCTCTCATCTAACCTCTAAGCACTGATCACCTGATCCTTTGCTGCCTCCTCCTCTCTCAGGCTGCTCAGCTCCTTTGGTCCTGTTACACTGTTTAATTTCATCAGTTTTAATCATATATTATAGGCATAATAATATATTTGCAATAAAAGTCTGGTTGTCTGAGTGGCAAAGGCCTGGAATGGATAAGAAAGCATGTAGCCTGCTCCCTCTATTCAGAGAGACATACAGCTTAGGAGGAACATGTGTCTGTGTGAAAGCAAAATAAATCAGAACATGGTTAGGACACAACTCTTGAAAATTGCATCCACATGTTCCGGAAAAATTTTCATTTTGCTGAATTAAAAAAATAATAAATAATGTCACAACATCCAGCTTGATTATATACATTGGCAATAAAGAGTCAAGACTCTGTCATTAGAAACACACCACTACATAGCGAAGAAAGTTTCACAGAACTTCGATATCCTTCACAAGCAATGCCTTGTTGCATGGCTTTTCTCACATCAGTCTGTGCTCCTGCTAAGGGAGTTGGGTCCAAGCCCCTGGTAGGAAAAGACCAAGGCCTGGGACTTTGGGAAAAAAGCAAGGGTGGTTAGGGACAAGGATGAGAGGTACAAAGAGCATCAAATCAGACATGTCAGGTGATTGTTTCATTGGGAAAGAAAATGCTACAGGTAGTCAAACACAAAGCTCAGGGACTGCTCACTAGACAGAGCGATTTCTTCAAGTCTCCATCTGGGAGGTGAGCCAACAGGACTGAGTCCTTCTGGCAAGCTAGTAGGAAAGAACCAGGCCTGATCTCTCTTTCCTTAGGAGCATATGCATTGTTTTATGTTCAATAAACTTAGAAACTTTGCTGTGGGGGTTCTTCAAGTGGAGCAGCTCCCCCAAAAGAGATGCCCAGTTCCTGTATATCTCTCATAATTTCTGTGCTCTTCCATTGTTCCTGTGCTTTTTTTGGTGGTTCTCTAGTCACTTCTGGCTTCTCACCCTCAAGCTTCCAGACATACCTTTAGTAAGTTGAATAAGGTCCTCCTGTTGACCGAATCTATGGGGTATTTTTCTCTTTTTAATGAAAGGATTTTAACTGTTACTTTATAGGTTCGGCCATTATTAGTACAAATAAAATCTTAGAAAGGCAGACCCAGAAAAACTCATAATGAGCAATGTGAATGACAAAACTCTTATTAAAACCCCCAAACCCTTTGTGAAATGAGGTTGTAACACTAAATAAAGACTCCTCTGTACTCAGCAATTTAAAGTAAAACATGGTAATTAGGTGATTTAAGCAACAAACATGCAAAAAAGGAATCTAGCCAAATGCCAGGTAATATGAAATTGTAAACACAAGTATTACAATAACACTATAGAGCTGCATTCTTGTATTTGTCATTAAATCTATCTTTAGATATGAATATGCTGTTATTGGCAGCACATGTAAAACCAGAACAGGTCCTGTGCGGCAGAGAGAAAGGGCAGGAGGATCATCTGGGGTTTGGAAGGCTGGATTATCTATCTTCCGGACACTGAGGTGATGTTACACGTTGTGGTTTAGGCCTGCCTAACAGCTTCCTGTCCCTGAAAGCGGATGGTTATACTTCGCTCACGCCTGCACATTTCCTTGTGCCAGGTCTGGCATTCACTCCTCTTGATAGAAAACCAACTTAATCAGCAAATCTAATGTCCTCATTCTCTTGCTCCCACAAAATCTGCTTTAAAATGTGAGAGAAGTTGATGGAGTGGCACTCGCAGGCATTTGCAGCACACATCTACTTTAATGTAGTGATTTGAACTGCTTCAAGTGCTTCTTTTCCCACCTACAGCCATTAAAGTAATTACAATAATTTTCTGGAATATTCAAAAGCATTTGCTACTAAATAAGAATTCCAAACTCCCTAAACTTTTTGAGTTCAGGGCAGTAGCAGCCTTGTGCTTAGTTAGTGAGATCTGGGGCCACATATGGCTAATTTCTACTGGATATAGCTTTTACATAGTAAAGTAAGTGCTTATACACAGGAACCAAATTAGACATTAGCATAGTCTTTGTTGCTCTCACTCTTGTTTCTTTTCCAGATTGTTAGAAAATAGGACTTAGAGTCTATCTGGGAAGGATATGGCTATTATATAGGTGAATAAGTGAAATCTATAGTAGCAGCAGAGGGCTGGGATATTGCCATGTTTGCACCACACTCAAAGTCAGGGAAGAGTCCCAAAAGCATACACCAGGTCCTGAGAAAACATTGGGGTTTGTTTAGAAAAAACACATAAAGTTTCTTAAAAATTCCATTACAGTTTTTTTTTGCCTTCTGCTTTCTCAGAAGTTAGGCAATAGCTGAATTTCACTTTCAAACCATTTCTAGTGCTGCCAGCAATCAGGATATCACAGACTTGAAAAACTGACTGACATTGTTTTCTAATTGCTCCAGTTTCCCACTCTTGACATTTAGCAAGCACCCAGCCACCACATGTAAGCAGCACTTGCACACAAGTTCTCTGCTGAGCAGAGTATGGTGGCCATCCCCACTGGTACCCAGGGCCACCTCAGGTCTCCCAGATGGGGCTACAGAGACAGACTGCCCAAGAGCTACATTTGCCATAGGATTTATAAGCTTCACCTGAGGTTTTAGTTTCACAGGAAGAGTTTCTCTTTTCCTTCCTTTCAATGTAGCATCAAAATGCCTTCTTTTTTTTTTTTTTTTAACTTTCATTTTCTGTCTCTTTTGGATTTTTCTATGAAGGCAATGGGGGGAAAAAAAGCCCAAACCAAACCACAGTAACAGAGGGCTGGAAGCAGTGCTAAACCTGCTGGGTGGCCAAAGTTCTCTGCCCTCGACTTCAAGACCTCCTGTGGCCTCAGTCCACCTGTGCTTCAGCCGGGTCTTGTCATATATGGTTAAGAATAGCCAATTTATTTGTTTTCCTCCCATGTTCTGTTCCAAAGAAAATTATGAAGGATATTTGTGGCTGGGAGGAAGTAGAAAATGGCCCTTTGGGAGGTGTAAGAAACACTACAGAAACCCTGACTCATCAAACTCACTTTCAGTTTGCTTGGCTGCCTGTCTCCTCCTGTCCCTCCCTTTTTATTCCCCTCTGCAAACTTCCTCCAATCATCTCTTCCAGGTTTCTTGCTTTAACCACTCACCTTCTATCCCCTTTTTCAGCAAGGCTCTCAAGCTCTTATTTTAATCTTCTTTTCTCCCCATCTATGTCCCCTTTCCTGCCACCTCTTGCAAACACCCCTATAAAGAGCCCATAGGCCAAAAAGGAAAGGAGATAAGGCTTTGCTGTTGCCTAGGGAGCAAAACAAAAATAAGACCACGTTGTCATGGGAAACTTTTAAAGAAAGAGACCTAACTTTTCCGTTCGATGTTTCTCTTAAGAAAAAAAAATCCATTTTTTCTATTTAAGCATTTCGCTGAAATGCTAATAAAAGGAAACTTACCTGTGCACCTGCACATTCTCGTCTTTTTCCTACCCTCCCCATTTTCTTTTTCCTTTTTTCTGACCAAACCCACTGTGTGGTACACTGTGCAGAAATACATCAACCACCATCTCTTTTTTCCCCAGAGCTCATTGTAACTGTAACATATATGAGCATCTCCGATCTGTAGTTGGCAAACCACTGTCACAACTGAATGATATAAAAAATCCCAGGGAGCACAAGATACTTTTCATGGCCCTTCCACTGTTCAAGCAGAAAGCTTCTCCTCCCTTAAAGCAGCCAGCCCTGGAAGATCAGGAGAGACACAGAGCTTTGAAACAACATTAACAATTAGGTTTGAAAGGAATGGAAGAAACACCACGAAGAAAGGTAGCTGGCATGGGCTTACCCGCACACAATGGAGTAACATTCCATTTTGGTATGGAAACAAGGACTAATAAACTGAGCTATTACTGATAAGCACCCCAACCATCAGCAAACGGATGCTGTGTTTTAGGCACCGATGCCCTCGGAATTAAGCTCCCAGGAGGCAGCCCCCAGGTACAGCCGGTCCCCCCTCGGGCAGGCCCGGCTCAGCAGCCAGCAGCTGGCACTCTTGCTCCACGGGAGAAGCGATGGGCGGCAGCAGCAGCAAGGGATGCAAGCACACAGACAGGTTTTCTGAGCGTTACTTGCAAACACCGCCGTGATACACTTTGCCTGTATGTGAGCACATCCAAGCTAGATACACACTCCGTGCAGACGTGTAACGATAAAGGAGAAAAGATTTCCTATTGTAAGCATAGCTACCAACCTCACTTATGCCCGACAAGTCCAATCTGTCCGCTGAAACCAGAGGAAATTAGAGTGTTGTGCAGCAAGAGTCTGGAAATTCAAATTGATTTGCAGTGTGTCACAGTGTAACACCCAACAAAATCCTTCCAAAAGCAGCAAAATGTTCTGGGAGTGAGTTTTGAAGTTTCTAGAAAACAGAGGCTTTTTTCCAAATGAGAGCGGTGCTTTTCTGCTGCAAGGGTTTTGATCTTTCCAGTGCAGCCCAAAGTAGCAATAGTTAGTATAGACGAGCAAGGCAGTGACAGAGGATGAGATATTACAGTGGAAAGACAGCTCTGCAGAGCTTGCTGATACAAATTAAAAGACATTTGCTAACTTTTCCCCTCACAGAGCCATGCTGTGCCTCACAGGCCTTGGAAAAACCACACAGCAAAAGGTAAAGTTAAAGACTGTGACTTTACAACTACCTTCACCCTGAAATTAAAGAAGGTAAACCAACTTGCACTTGTGCAGCAGTGGCAGGGAGAGTTTCACTCAGGAAAAAATACTACCCTCACCCACTGATCTGCTCTTCATGGATTTTAGTATGTGTCTTGGCAAAAAGAGGGAATTAATAACAAATCAACAAACCTCCCCTCCTCCACATTTCATTGTGAATCCACAGGAAAAGGAACCATTTCAGTATATCACACAGGGAATTTTATCCATCTCCAAGCATAGGAGCATGAAAGCTTTTCTGGTGGAAAGGTAAGTGCCTGAGTTCTGCCTGTGCTTCCTGCTCAGCACCAGAGATATTTCATCGTGGAGGGGCATTCTGTAATCAAGATAATGACTGGCCTTGAGCGCTGGTTTGAAGAGGGCAAAAAAACCTCTCATGGTAGGAGAAAGGAAAAAGAAAAAAAAAAAAGGAAGGAAAATGTATCATTGAAAAATAGCAAAGATAAATTCAAATAAATGTATTCTTAGATTCAGAACACAAAACTGGCCAAGGAGCTAGAGCATAAGTTTCACCATGCATTAAAATCCCCAAGAACAAGAGACAGCATTGTATAATAACACGCTGCAAGAAAACATGGCAATGGGAACAGCAACATCCTTCCCTGCTGTGATTGCAGTAGCAGCAGCAATTCTAGAACACATGAGGGGAGCATGTATACATTGCATTTGGTTTAATAGCCTGAAAATTAAGTAATTAGTTCCTTTACATTGAGGAAACAACACATTTTTTCAACTAGAGAGAAAGAAGAAGCAGTTTAGTAATACATTACCACATCTACCTATAGCAATGATCTTCATTAGGGAGGATCATCACTTTGAGAGCTGCATCTGAGTTTCTCTATTGGTTATTGGCACAGCCTCAAAGTTCATTTTGCCAAAGAGTGAGCACATTCCTTCAGAGCAAACTTATCATCAACTGCATAATATTTACCAAGGAAAATATTTGTAAGTCCTAAAAGAAAATAGGATAGAGTGATCTTCTTTTAATCTCCCTTCAGTAGGTATTCAATGTGTTGTTTTGCATTGCTACTTTTTGCTTCAGTCACAGCAGAATGCAAGCATGTGCATAAGGGGGAACACGGTGTTGTCTCTTTTAGATTTACCCTGTGCTTAAGCACCAGCTGTTGTTCAAGGGGAGGTAATACATGACTGAGAAAATGCACAATACTGAGAAATCAGCAACCTATTTCTGCATGTCTGTGTCATACAGCAGGCTCTCACTGTGTACTGCTTAAGTCATGAATGTCTTACATGTTCTGTGTATTCACACACAAAAATCTGAATGACAAAGTTTAAATGACTTTTGATTATGGTCTAGAGTGTCCATATGTAGAGATGGAGGCCATATAAGGTCAAGTCAGAAAGATAACATCAGTTTTGCACCAGTTATGCCCATTTTGCATTTGGAGTCCCCACTACTATCACAGAGATTGCCACATGGAGACTAAGAGCTGAAGTTTGTAACTAGCAATTAAAGTTGGGAGTTTCTTTCACAAGGGAAACTTGATAGAAGACACCTTTAATCTCACTGCTGCCTCTGCCCATCACTTTTGAGGAAGCTGTGTCAACAGTGGAAAAACTAGATGCTTCTACTTACATAGAAATTAAAATGCCACCACTAGACGTCCCCTCAGCTCCAGCTAATGAAGCAGAGGTGCATCTGTTAGCCCTGATGGCTTCCTCCAGCCACACTATGCAACACCAGCAGCCAGGGCAGAGCAGCACAGGCTCTTGCTTGAGTGCAAGCAGCGAGAGCAAGGGGGATTCTACCTACAGCCTCATGGTTTCTAAATCATGTTTGCTGCATGCATGATTTATATGCCACAGTCACACCACATGTTTGCCAAGCAGAGACCTACCTTAAGTCTTAGCAGTTTGGCTGGGAAGAATGGGCCCATTGAAGCCTGGTTGCAGCATGCCTTTGCCTTCTTGGCTGCCTGAAGAAAGCCACCGAGGTGGATCTGCACCAACCCTGGTCCTGGCAGGTCTGGAAATTTCCTCTGATACCCTAATTAAGAAGCTGAAGTTCAGGTGGTGTAAGGCAAAGCAGCTGTCAAGGGAATGTTGCCAGTCTGCACTCTCTGTGAATGGCCGTTACCTTTCAGAAGAGAAAATCTTACATTCCCCACATCCTGCCTGTGACATGAGGTTAGATAAAATATGTTTAAGAGGCATGATCTGGCCTCTGGCCCGGCTGTCTGACCACAGTAACCACACTCTTTCCTTATAAACAGGACACTGTTCCTTCTGGGTATCTGTATTTGCCAATTCAGCTTTATTCAGCTCACTAGGATGATTTGTTTCTCCTGAATTTTCAAAAATCAAAGTGATGGCTGTGGATGACTGTTTGAAAGCACTGCTTTTCCTGCAGCCTTGGTGAAACATGGAAAAATCAGCTGGTGTACGGCCACTTTAAGTGAGTTGCTTAGGTACCTAGAAAGATGTTAACCTGGCTGTCAAGGAGATTTGCTTGTTTGAGAACCGTGTTCATCTTCTGAGACTGACACTCACCTTATGCCAGCTCCATAAGAATGACACCATCATTTCAGGCATTTCAAGCTAGAGTAGGAGGAGCAGTTGAAAGCCAAAGTAAGTTCTGCTCTAGCTGGGTGCCAGCAGAACAGAGTAAATGACCCTAGGGAGGATTTTCTTTCTGGTCTCCAGTTAAAACAACCATCATTAACCCCTGCTCTATTCATTTTTCCCCTTCATTAATATAAATGCAGTATTCTCTCTACCAACAAGGAGTATAGTGAATAACTCAACATCTAATTACCTGGGCACAAATATCCCATTAATAACCACCACAAGATCACCTGCTGTCTTTCTGTGCTCAGGTATTTCACCATTGACTCTAATATGCACCCATGGTTGCTCACCCTAACCTGAATAAGGTTGGAGAATTACTACTGTTCCTGCTCCTGCCAGATGGCAGATCACAAGTGCATACAAAGAAAACACAAGTTCTTTGTAATAAACCTTCTCATATTCCTTTCATGGTATCCAAGCATCGCCACTAAATATTATCAGCCAGAACACCCTTAGGTGCTTAAAACTATACTGGTATGATGAGAACAGTTTCCTGTCTTCCAGTCAAGCCCCTGCTAGCCAAATAGGCCTCTGAGTCACCTTCCAAGGCATGAGTTGGTTTTCTTGTCTTCTGTACTCTCTCGGATATACAAATGCTCTATGTTAAAGCAGGCAGAACATGCATAAAGTATACACATTGGAGTTTTGAGGGTGAGGGCAAGAAGCAATAGCCTTTAAATCCCAAGAAGGGAGATTTAATTGAAGCATGAGGGCCTGTTTTCCAACAGTGTGGATGATGAAGCAATGGAGTGGAGTGCCTGGAATGTGGGACCTTGAATCCTGGGCATTCTTGAGGTCAGGTCATGAAAGCATCCCCCTGCTTTTTGCCTGCACCTGATTCTCCTTCTGAACATGCCCCCTAGCTCCATTACCTGCTGTACCACAGCTCTGCAGCAGGAGCAGTCTTGCCCTTCTAATTTGAAATGAGATATATTCCTTTTGGGGACTGTGACAATAGCAGTTGCAGAAGATGCAGAAATCCTTTCTCTTTCAGACCTCAGCTAGTGTTATTTCACAAGTACAACTTTCTGATCAAAATGGGGGCAGAGCTAACCCATTTCTCTGCCAACTCCACCTCCACAAGTAGATGCCAATCTTTCTTTGGACTTTGTCCCTGAATTAGAAAGGTAACCAGAAAGCATCAGATAAGAAACTGGACACATCAAAATAGTCAAACAAATGCTGAAGGACTTTGATAATAAACATACATGGAGTGAAGACATTTTCACATGGTTTCCTTATTTCAGCATTTAAGAAGACCTACAGCAGGAATTTTGCGTACGACAACAAAACACAACATTGAGATCTTTATGGCAATCTCCACGCACCCTCTCTGAGCTTTTTGTCCCACACACAGACCACACACTCACAGAGGTGTCATCTTTTGGGCACCATACTAACATGGAACAAGTGCAGGAACGCCCTGGGTGCTAACGTAATACAAACAGAGATAAGGGGAGAAGAACACCAGTGAACAAATGCAAATTCACTTTGATGACCAGAAAAATTCTGGCTTGCTTCCTAGAAAAGCTGTGGTAGCACCTGAAACAGAGGACAACATAGTGTTAGCCAAAACACGTTGGCAAAATAAATTGAGTAAGAACTTCATCAACATTACAAAGCAAAAAATACCAGAGAAGCATGATTTAAAGATTCAGTTTAAAAGCAATGTACTTACACCATTGTAAAACACCACTTAAACAAAATAAACTTAAAACAGGTAGCTGGTTTAGCTTATTAGTTAATTTACACAGCAGTGTTGTGCCAACACAACAAGGGCTGCTCATAGCATGGGAATCAACCCAACTACACTGCTTCACCAAAACATGTTTCCTGGCATATTTTGGATGGGAGATGCAGCTGTGCTGGTGGAAGTGGACTCTGCTGACTCATCCGGTGCCACTTGGATGTGGCGCAGCTTTGCTGGCTGAATAGGCCCCCAGCATGGCAACGGTGGCAGGGATGCTGGCCTATGTGAAAAACATGCAGCCACAGCCATTTACACTAGGTTCCTTCAACAGACTTAAACCACCACCTAAATCAGTTTGCAACTACAGCCTCCTCTGCATTCACTCCTAAACTGAATACAGTTGGTATCACATCTGTCCTTCCTCTCCTTCTCTCAATCACATCCATTCACATACATACTGAAAATACATGCAATTCAGTGTTTGTTCAGTGTCATTTATTGGGTTTCACTTTACAGCAGACATTCTTCATGGCCACTAGCTCTTCTTCAGTTTCAAATATGGCCTTTCACTCCAATCAGTTAGAAAGGGTACAGTTGTTGCTTTTCCTCCAGCTAAGTAAATAAACTGAATTTTCACACCGCAAAACCCAGCTATATTTGTAATTGTAGCACTAAGACTCAGCAGAAACAGAAGCTCAGCTGGAAAATCTTTCAGTTTTCAGTGTCAGAGAGTGACTCTGCTTGGACCCATGAAAGGTATTATTTTTTTCTGTGAACAGTCCTCTCTCCTTTGATTCCAGGCTGCTATCACTGCTCAAGTACATAAATCTGAGCAAGCCACCAAAACAAGTGTTAAAAATCTCCCTGGGAATAAAAGCTCTGTTAGTACAAACTCTCACATCCTTTTTCCACCCTCTACCCAAAGGCTGTTCTAGCAGCTGGTAGGATGAGGCTCTCCTGTTGAGGTGAGAGTGGAAACCCGACAGCTTATCATTACACACCGTCTTCAGTGTTTTGCTAAGTTAGGAATGGACAGGACACCAAACACATTCCCAGGCACTCTGCCAAACTGGGGCCCAAAGGGTAAGCAGAAAGTAATGTGCAGGATGCAAAAGCATCTTAAAAAAATAAAAAAAAAGGCACCAGATGGTCAATGAAATGATCCAGAACAGGGGAATGCGAATGAACAGTTCAAGTTCTGCTGTAACACCTTATTAAACATAAAGGATCTGTGTCTTCAGAGTAGGCCATGTCCTGGGATAGCCACATCAGACTGAGGTTTTGCAAGTAATCCATCTCGTCCAGAGTCACTGGTGAAGCCACCACCTCAGTGCCTGAGCATTCTGCTCCTTCCAGAGCTACAGGTAGGCATAATCATCCAAATCATTTTTTTCCTGATTAAACTCACTTTCAATAAAACAGTAACTTACCACAAGCAGGTTTTGTTCAGTTGCTTTTTAACAGCAGCCTCATATAACAGTGTGCAAACCCTAATGAAGGGCATTTGTACACCCGTGAGGGTTGATACTGTAGTTTAACAGAGAGCAGCTTTGTAAAAGGAGAACAAGGCTACTGCAGTGTGCTCTAGGGCTTTTACTTTCTATGGCCAGCACCGGATCTCTGTTCCACGTTAATGAATGGCTGTTGTTCATTCACCTATGGAGGTGGTTCAGTGGGGTGGGCCACTGTGGGACAATTCAGAGGGGATGCACTGCATGCACAAGCCTCTCCACTGATCTGGCCACTTTGTGCCAACAATACTGACAAAATCATCCATGTATGTCATAAAACTTGGGAAGTCATATGGCTTCATTTAGCTTTCATGGGTTTTGGTTCAAAGACAGAGAGGGCAAGAAAAGGGCTTTGATTCTTAGAGAAATAAGGTCTCTTATAGCTAAAATGCAGCTGTTATAAAAGTTGTATCCCTTTGGCAGAGGATTCCAGAAGAGCTTTCGGGCTACTGCAAGGTCTTCTTCATCTGGTGGGACACACAAGAAGCCACCCTCCCATACAAGGTAACATTCCAGTGATTTTCATTTGGCCTTGTCAGTCTCTTACCTACTGGATAGAAATACATTTCTAAAGTTCGAACACTTTAATGGAATTTCTAATGTAAAAAATTTCCATGCTCCCATCCTTGTGTTTCTCTGCAGAGAAGCATGCATTTGTTCTTTAAGAGGTCACAAGCTAAAGCCTTGGGAGCTCCTATAAGGAAGCACGCACTGATGTAATAGGAAGAAGTATGCATACAGTGAGACACAGCAGAGACCGCCTGGAGATCGCTCTGCCAAACCAGGTCCAGAAGACCTGGTACAAGAGAAATCTATTCCTCTTCACCTTTCTCGGAAGGAACTAAAGCTTTTCAAGCTTTGTTCAGCATGATTTTCTACAAGTTTAAACACCAAAACACACACAGTTCTTTGAGGAGGTGTGAAAATGTATTAACTGCAGTCTGCTCTTAATTGATTTACCTAAGGGGAAATATTTTAAAAGTCAATTATTTAAAAAGAAAGAAAAAAAAGCCTTCACACTGAACTAAGAGCTGAGGCACTTGCACCAGTTTACTGGAAACCTGCTTAAACATACCGCTTTAATTAAAAGGGTGTAGCTCTTTTTTTACACAAGCCTGGGGAGACAGCCTTATGTAAGGGAAGGTGATGGGAACAGGGGGTTGAAGGCCAGCCCAAGGAAAACCTGGCCATGTGACTGCAGAGTATATTTCTGTGTTTTCCTTTTCTTCCCTGCTAGCTATCCGTCCTGCCTGGGAACCTGGCTGCTTCCCTAAGCACACGTGAAGAGTGAGCCAGTGCTCCCAGCTGGTCTTCTGTGTGCTGCAGCTTCACTGGCCCCACAACAGCCTCAATCAATCTCCTCTTATCTTTATTCCCTCTCCTTTGAAAAAGCAAATATAACCTCTAAGCCTCTTCAAAGCCAGTAACTAAGCAGAAACGAAGCTGAAACCCCAAACAGAAACATTGCCATGACCTACATTATTTACAGGCTCGGGAGAAAGAAATGCAAATACGTAAGTAGTGATTGCTCTATCATTTTTGTTTCTATTTTCTTACCTTTTTGGTTTGGCACAAGAAATGGCCACCATGTGACAGTAAGGTCAGGGTATCTCTGGTTACAGCAGCATCTAAGAAGCATTGTTCTGGTAAAATGGTACCCTGTAAAAGCCACACTTGCTAGGAGAAGGCACAGAATGCTGGATATGAAGCACTTTGGACACAGAGGTATACATGCTAGCCTTATATAATGACACCCCAGCTACAGGTCCTGCCCAAAAAGCAAGATATTAGTCCATGATAAAAATGGTATTGCCATGGCAAAACAATTAGGAATAGCTGAGAGGTAATCCCGTTCCTGTGGCGGCCAAGCTCATGCAGTCTGGGTCCCTACACAGGGCCAGTCCCTCCCATGGTGTTCCAGGGGCTTGCACATCTGATAGACTTCTGGTTTGGGCATATAATGTGAATATCACTATGTGGTACTTCCCACATCAGCCCCAGGGTAAGGGGAAAGTGAGTGGGATGTCACTAACCAAAAGTTTGGGAGGTGACTGCTCCCCTTGCCTTCTGCACAATATTTCTGCCAGCAGCTTCTCTGTTTCATGCAGGTGTCTGTACAAGATTTCTCATTTCAGGAGTGCCCCTTTCTCTCTTTTCTGTTTGGTTCAAATCCTCAAACTACTGATTTTCACCTGGTTTCAAAGAAGCATCAAAAAAAAAAAAATAAAAAAAAATCAGTGTATATTTATGAAATAGTGGAGACTCTCCAAAAGGTTCACAAATCTTTCACTAAGCTGGCCAGAGCTTCAGCCTGAAAACAACTTGCCTGCTGTCTAATTTCATTAGAAGGCTCTTCCACAGCTCTAGCACTGATATGGTAGCAAGGGCCTTTTGAAGCTGCTGACCAGCATATGTTTTCTGTTTATTTTCTAATAAAATAGAATCACATGCATTAGGTTTTTTGAAAAGCAACTGTACCGGCACACAGCCACAGGGGAAAAAAAGAAAAAGCCACTGATGCTTTCCATTAACATTAAACTCAGACAGCTTTGTTTACAAATGGGACTGACCTCTTATTGAAGTAACTTTTTTGAAGAAATGGATTCTGAGAAAATTTATTAGTCCACTGTGGCAAATACATACTCTATGCAACAAAGAGGCTTCTGGCCCCTTTCACTTACATCCAGATATTTCAGAAATGGCTGAGTAGATGTTTTCCAGTTTTCAGTTAGTGGAGGGCTGATCATGGCTTATACATGGGATCCTGTTCCCATTAAAATTAACAACTAAATCCCCACCAATATCACTAGGAGGAAGTGCAAAAGGTGATGCTCAAAACTACATGCTCCTATCAAAAATCTCAGCTTTTTTTACAAACATAGAATCATAGAATAGTTAGGGTTAGAAAGGACCTTAAGACCATCTAATTCCAACCCCCCTGCCATGGGCAGGGACACCTCACACTAAACTATGTCACCCAAGGTTCCATCCAACCTGGCCTTGAACACCACCAGGAATGGAGCATTCACAGCTTCCCTGGACAACCCATTTCAGTGCCTCACCACCCTCACAATAAAGACCTTCTTCCTTATATCTAACCTGAACTTCCCCTGTTTAAGTTAAAAACCATTATCCCTTGTCCTACCATTACAGTGCCTGGGGAAGAGTCCCTCTCTGGCATCCCTGTAGGTCCCTTTCAGACACTGGAAAGCTTCCATGGAGGTCTTCATGGAGCCTTTACTCTTCTATATGGCAAACTTAGACTCTCCCTGGCCCTCACATTTCCATAACATCACCACAGTAAAAAAGTGCAAGATTTTACAGGAGTCCTTCAGAAAATCTCAGTTTGCCTTTTTTTTTTTTTATTCATACTTCCAATTATATTTTCATGAAAGACCATAAGATGTTGCATTGAGGTATAACCAAATGACAGCTGTCTTCATCAAACCCTGTTTGCATTCCTAGATGTGATGGGAAGCAATTTATGGCAACTTTTTCCCATAAGAAACGCTCGAGTTGCTGCAAGTTCCCAGCTGCAGGGAAGGTCTGGCTGGTGAGAAGCAGGATGAGCCCTGGCAGCCACAGGAATCACAGAGCTGAAGGAGAACGTGAAGGAGGAAGCTTAATTCCTTTTTTCCAACAGATTTCATCAAAGGCCTGAACTTCTGTCTCCAGCATCGCACACAGGTGCTCTCCTCTCATGATTAAGTTAATCTCCATTTGTTCTCTTATTTTCCTTCTCACTTCCTAAATCTTCAAATATAGGTCAAGAGGGAGCAGCCCCAGACAATGTATTCACTGGGGCAGGGGTTTCTTTGGGTTTACATCCAGGTCTACCAAGCTGTGACTTGAAGCCAGTTGCTTCTTTCGGTCCCTCTCCACCAGACAGGGCTTTATCTCCCAAAATCTCCCCTCCTCAGGTTTCTTCCCACCATCATTTGTAAACCCTTTCTTTTGCTTTGATGAAGAATGAAAACCAGACATGCCAATCCTGGCTTTTTCATGAGGAAAGCTTCCATCACCATTTCCTGCCAATCCCATCTGTTGCCTTATTAACATGTCTCTATTTCAGAGGTACACATTGCCTTGACAGAGGTGAAAATTTAGATAGAATTGTAGAGCAAGAGCACAACATACAACACTATAAAGATCCATATAAGGAGAAAAATAGGACAACTGGTATTTGTACCAATGTGTTTCTGCAGTATATATGATTTCTGCTGAACAGAGGGTATTACCAAAAAAAGAAATCATCCTAAGAGGAACAACAGATTAAGAAAGGGAACAAAGGAGAGGAAAAAAAACTATTAAGAGATTTTGAAAAGAAAGGGACCTTTAAAAACACAATGATAGATCAGACTACAGTGAATTTAAATGCCAGCCTGCAATAAATTCCATGTAACAGGATCCCTGAACACAGCCCAGCTCTGAGGGAGGTTTCAGCTCCACTTCCCAGGCCTACCTCCTCGACCTTGTCTCTGTCACATAAATGAACTGAAATGAACATATGTTTTTAAGTTTGTTTCTAAAATAACCAGACCAAAGCAGAAATACTGTGCTGCCCACACCAGTCTCCCCCACCTTCCTCAGGGGAAAGAGCAGAGAAAAACCACGAGTGTTAGTCACATCTGATGAAGTGCTACATTGACAAGGAGTTATACAAAACAGAGACAAAAATAGGTCTGCTGGGTCCCAGCTGCAGGTGAACAATGAGCTGTGAGACCAAGCAGTGACAGCGTGCCAAGGCTCCCTCACCCTCAGCCTTACTGGGCTCCTTTCAGCACACACAAGCCCTGCAAGTATGCAAGAGATCACCAGGAATGTGGTCCTTTCACAGACAAAGATAGACCATGTCCAAGGGACTCTAAGGTCCAAGGAGATGCTTTTAACCTTCAAAAGATGCTACAGAAGCCTAAGAGGTGCCCTGACAGGCTTCTTTCTACAGAGCAAGAATCCTGGAGTTTTAGTCATATTAAAGACTGAAAAGGAATTCAAAAGTAAAGAGATATGGGTGGATCTCTCAAGGAACAAGCATAAGCAAGGGATAAAGTGTGGATTAAATCAACTGCTTCCTGGTGAGAGAAGAGACATTTAAAAGAGCGTAAGCACTCTTCATTTTGATTGATCCCAACAAAAGTAATTTCTGTTGAAAAATCAAAACATGAAGGAAAATGTCATCACAATGGTATCTACTCTAAAAAGCTGTTTCTTACCTTATCTTATTCCATTCTAAGTGGACACTGTAACCTCAGGGGTACTTATTTTATTTCCAAGTTTATGTCCCCAAAGGACAGGTTTGCACCTTAGGAAGATAAGCAGAGCACAGGGCTTTGGCAGCCTCCAGCTTTTTATTCACTCTCTGTCTCTTGCCCTGTGCTGCAAGAAAATCAAGGCAAATCCTATGTCCAGCATCAATAATTCCATGTAGTTCCTCTGCATAGTTCTCATACTGCTACAGTGATGTAGCTAACGATGCTATGAAAGCCAGCTGTGACTGTATCTACATCCACTTGTCTCTTTTTTACCCTTAACACTGAGCCCTGAAGAGACTTTTCATCTCACAGGGATGTTTGTCCACTGAAAATCCAAGCTGAATACTCTTCATGGAAAAAAAAAAAAAGGACATTTTCACCCTTGTCTTCCATAACAGAACAATATACCTGAAATGGCAGCTTGGCTTTTTATGAAAGCAGATTTTCATGAAATTCAGACATATAGCCTATCTGATAATTATTATTACACTCATTAAAGGATTTTCTCATTTCTCAGTTTGGAGAGTTGATAGTTTTCAGGAAGGGCTAACTGAAAAAGACACCATCAACTTGGTAGGAGAACTCAAGCTCTTCTGACTAAAATGTCAGTAACTGAGGCTACAAATGAAATTTGAAATACTTCTGTAAATGAAGGAAGCTAAGAAAAATCGTTTTCCACTTTGGAGCATTTTCTTTGTTCTCTCCCACAACAATACTGTTCATAACTACTTGAATTGTCAGCTATCACAGTATAGGGTCAACATCAGCTGAGCATACATAGCTTTCCTTAACTATTTGAAACCAGGATCTAGCACTTCAAAGGTGCTTTGACAACAAGAAAATCTGCAAAGTTTTAGAGAGCTCAAATTGGCAATGTCTCTTTAATTGCTTTTAAAACATTTCATTAAAGTTTCATTGTACAATTCTCCCCTAGGGCCACGATTAATCCCTTGCGGCAGCGATAGATACCAAGTTACCTATGGAAAGCTGGAAGAGAACATTTTGTCCTTCTCTTCCACCTATTACTGTTTACTAAACTAATTACAGAAGATTTAACAAATCATCCCAGAAAAAGAAGTTGTTGCAAGCTCTCCTTTCTTGTTATGACAGGCAGCCCCGTGACTTATTCTGAGTTCTAGTCCCAGCTCTGCCCAACTGTTTTTCCAGTCTTATGCAAATGAGGAATTGTTCATGTGCTTCCATTTCCTAATCCCAAATTGGATCGCTACCATTTGATATGAAGAGATGCATTGCAACACCCCAAAGAGAGGATGTTTAACATCATGCTGCTTCCTTGTACAAGATGACATGAGGCATGGAAAAGTGGTAGGGCAGAAGGATGGACCTTTCCCAAAAGGAATAAGCTTGAATAAACCTGACAACGAAGTTCAAATGGGCAAGGTGGTATGGAAGACAGGCTGGTAGAGCTTGGCAGCATATGATAAGCATGTTTCACAATACATCAGGAGATTTCCCAATCTACCAGTGTACATGTGAACTTCAGAAATTCAGTGACAATGTGGTAAAAGAAAAGCAGATGAGGGAAAAGCAGGTGGTTTTTTACCTCTGCTGTGAAGCAGACAAGAGGAATGGCCATTGCAAATGGAAAGGGTACTGCGGGGAAAAGACAGATAGTGGTCAGTGTGCAGTACCTGGCTACTAAATATGGAATGAAGAGTATACAGCTGTTAGTCCTGCCAGCCTCTGTTCACAAAGCACAAGTGGGACACTCAAGTGGGACTTTGCACTCTTTGGCAGTGCTACTGTGCACCTCCCCAAATGCTGAGATGGTCCCCTTCTGGCATGCCAGTTACAGGAAATGGACTAACCCATGCGAAAATGAGCTTATCAGACCTTTCAAAGCACTCTAGCACACTTTAAAGATCATGGAGCTAGGCTAAAATACAATGGGATGCTTTAATGCCTACTGTTCTAAAATCCCTGTTCTGGCATGCAGAGAACATTGATCAGTAGCAGAATGCACCAGCAAAATCCACAATACCTTCTGGTTTTAAAGCATGCACAGGAAATACCTTCAACAAAGAAACCAGAAGGCTATGGACTTTACCTGCAGGGCTCTCTTTACAAGCTAATAGTTTCCTCTTCTTGGCCTTGGCCCTGGCCCCAGTGAGATGTACTTCAAAGGAAGAGCCTCTCTGGTACCGACTTGAAGCTGGAAGTGCTGCAATCAACAGGGACTCGAGGCTTTGGGACCCTGATTTCCAAGCCTGTTTTGCTTTTTGTAAAGTAAAAGGGAATGGAAAGAAGCCATGTACATAGTAAAAGAGAAGGTAAAGAAGCAGCAAGTGCCTGTTCCCTGCTGTTTTAAGAATCATAGAATCATAGAATAGTTAGGGTTGGTGTGCTGTGGCAAAATGTGTGTTTTGCATGCTGCCCCAAATGCAAGTTGGCCTTGTTGCAATGACATGTGTCTGCTTGTTGCTGGAGGCAAGGAAAGAAACAAGGTGTCAATGAGGCTCTTAAGGCAGGTAGCACAGAAAACAGCTGTTTATCCAGCTGAAGGAGGTAACATGATTGCTCATCAGAGCTGAAGTAAGAAGATTTACTGCACAGCCCTGTGATGGACCCAAGGCAGCTGTGTGAGGGTACACATGGGATATGGCTGGAAGAGCAGTGGTGTACTGAGGTAAGCCACTGACCAAGCTCTGTATTAAAAGGAGACAAGAGAAGTCTCACCCTTTTGGAACATGCTGAGATGTGGTGATGTGTCTTACTCCGTCCAAGAGCCTGGTTTGAAGTAAGGGGCTCACAATGGGGCATAGCTCCCTCAGTGAGTCCCTCCCACTGAATCAGGAGTTAAAAAACACAACACCCAAACTCCCAAAACACCCTAGTCATGCAACACAAGCAGTATCAGCAACTCCCCATGGTGGCTATCCTTCTTGTGAGAGGAAGAGAGGTGATACGGAGGGAGCCACCACTGCTCCTTCAGCCCCATAGCCTCTCTAAGTGAGAAGGGCTGTGAACACTTCTTGGTTTGCCCCTTCTGCAACTGCCTGCTCAGAGCTGGATGCAATGCACAGGGTATTTTCCACCAGCACCAGGTTGATGGCATCCTGGGAACAATCAAGACAGGGCTTAAATTTACAGGATACCAAAGGAAAGGGCTTTCTATTGGACAAGATCAAACAGCAGGCCAGACTAACTGAGGTGAGATATGAGGACACTTACTCAGGGCCAAAGGTTAATGCCTCCCCACATGACAAGGGTTGGTATCTAGGGAATCCAGAGGGCCACCATGCAGCTACTGATCTTTGCCCAGTAATCTGAGAGAATGCTCACCAGCTCCAGGATTGTGCATGTGCCATAGCAGAGACAGTCTGAAGCAGGAACTGAGACACTGTTGCTAGAAGAAAGTGATAACATCAGTAAACAGACTGAAGGGAAAAAATAAGCTGGCTTCTGGCTTGATTCAGCATGAGCCCTGCTAACACCAAACTCGAGTGTGAGGACAGTGCCCACAAGGCAGTGGGCTCTTGAGACAGTGCCTATGTAAATAATGCTGGTAAAAGACTGGAGGATTACCTTTGCAAAGGATTAGGAGCATTGCTTTTCCAAACACAGCATCTCTCTTTGCTCTCCCAACAGCTACTGGTCCACCACATGGCTTTTCACCCCATCAGTAGCACTCCCTGGAGCTAACAGAATGACTCACCACCTGAAGGGGACCCTCCAGGTCCATAGCACATAGAATCATAGAATAGTTAGGGTTGGAAAGGACCTTAAGATCATCTAGTTCCAACCCCCCTTGCCATGGGCAGGGACACCTCACACATTTCAATGCTGTGGATCTTCGCATGGTCTGATATATATTTAATGCATTTCCACTACTTCAGAATATGCTGTTCTGTATGTGACATATTGTAACAAACGTTACAGCCCTCACTTTAAACAAAAAAATGAAAGTTTCACTAAGTTACACACACAGCATACCTTTAAAGATCCATCATCAGTTTTTAACTGAAAATTATTTCTCATTTCATTTTTAGAGGCTGTCCTCCTGGTGCCAGCCNTGACATATTGAACGTTACAGCCCTCACTTTAAACAAAAAAATGAAAGTTTCACTAAGTTACACACACAGCATACCTTTAAAGATCCATCATCAGTTTTTAACTGAAAATTATTTCTCATTTCATTTTTAGAGGCTGTCCTCCTGGTGCCAGCCACACTCCTGTTGTGCCATAGGAAACATAGTGGTGGTGTACAAATGGCCTTGCTAATTTTGGCTCTGTGTGAGATTTTGCTTCCTTTCTTCTTGCTCAGCTGTGGAGCTCTCCCACATGGCCACTTCCTCTGGTACAACATCACCACAGACATATTTGGCTGCTGAAAGAGGGGTTAAACCGCTGAGCTTGCTGTTTGAACAATCATCTGCCCCTACAGAGCACCCTATGTCACCCCACAGAACTTGGCACAGGGGCTGCAGCCGCACGTGTTCAACGTGATGCTGCAGCCCCAGGTTCTGTGCCTGCTCCCATGTGGAACAGGGAAACGGAGGGACCAGGATGTCCATTGCCAGGCCAGGCCAGGCTAAGCCATGGGAAAGCCCCTGTGCCTTACCACTGTGCAAGCGCAGCTCTATGGCTGCTGAAAAGTGGTGGGAAGATAATCCAGAGCAGCTGCTGGAATTCCTCCTGTAGCCCAGGAACAATCACAGCCTAGCAGTGGCCTGACTTTTCCAATGTTACCAGGAGCAATGGAACAGCATTAAGGATACCTAGGAATTTCCCTTTTATCACAGCTGTAGCCACAGAGCGCTTATACAAAGCGGAAGGGATAAGCTATCAAGTATTTTCCTAATTCTGTCCACAGGCAAAGCTGGTAGGCACATTTTCTCCATGTCCTCATGCTCTCCTTAAGGGTCCAGCAGAAATGCTGTACTAGTGCTAGGAACATGGGGGCAGATGAGATCTTTGGAGGTCACATACTACTCTGTGAGTCTTGCAGTGAAGAGTTTCACCAAAAGTGCATGCATACTATACTCCCATTACCACCAAACTCAGATACAATTAGGAAGAAAACTTCAGGCCTTCAAAGAAGGACTTACCAAGAACAAGTCCTTACCAGAGATATAAATTATCGAAATAAACATGAGCACATCACTGAAGTGTTTCACGATTTGCCAAGTGGTTTACACAAACCAGGGAGATCTAGGGAAAAAAGTTTGCATACAAACTGCTAAGAATGCCTGTTATATCACACTTTCCAATGGAGCCCAGGTGTTATCCTGGCTGTGATCAGCCTCATTGAGCAACAAACATGATCAAAGGGAAATGATTACAAATGCTTCCATATGAGAAACCCCTGGGCCACTAAAGGGAGGGAACCATGCGGGTGGTATAAGGTACCGCTCATCTCGTTGGGTGTCCTGAGAACTATACCAGATCATGCACGATGATGTTGGCATTTGCAAATAAAGAGTAAGAAGATGCTACATTTTTTTTTTCCTAAGGAAGTGTTCTCCAGTTCAGTTTATGTAATTTGTTCCCACACTGAACAAAGTAGCAGGACATAAAAAAACCCTCACTTCATGGACAGTATCCCTACAAAACACTACACAGACCTTCTTTCTTAGAGTTAAAAAGTGAAAGTAGCAGTTTCTCTAGATATGTATTCATTTATCATAATTCATGGTGAAAAAGGAAAAGAAATACTAGTCGCGGTGCATGTTACCAAAATCTCTAGGCTAAATCGTTGAAAATATATATTATAAATAATATTCCACATGCACAATGGACATGTGTGAGTTTATGTGAGTCATTAAAGGGCTAGGCTGAAAATATGCAGACTTAAAGACCATGTTTTAAGAAATTTTAACTAAAAACACATGCAGAGTATGCATTCTAGCAGATAATTATGCTTAGAGTGGAGCACAGCTCATACAAAAAATTGAAAACATATAGGAATCTTTAATCTAATAAATACACGCATTACAAAAGTACTTCCTACTTTCTCTAAAAAGTTGATTCGTAGGCACTACAGGTCACCCACCTCTAGAATCTCACTGATCGAGTCTACAATTCATAAAGACACCCAGACTTAGAAGATCCAGGAGAATACTGTTTTTAACATCTTTCCTTGTCCAAAACAACAGATTGCTCAACATATAATAAGGGGGGGGGGGGGGGGGGGGGGGGGGGGGAGGAGGAGAA
>NDXB01017926.1:55519-80717 GCA_002631895.1 Agapornis roseicollis
GGGGGGGAGAGGGGGGCGGGGATGGGGAGACAGACACACAACCTACAAATCTCAGAGAAAACATGAAACCTAGAAGATGACAAGGCCAGCCCTTCTCCATCGATGATTCCTTCTCATTCCCACTTTTTATCCTCCCAGAACTGGGGGGGCTAAATTTACAGGCCTCACGCATTTTCTCCTGTTCACAGGATACTCAGCAATTTGAGAGAAAATGAGTAAAAGGGTGACCTCTTTACTTTAAAAGATTGCTGACTAGTTTTGTTCAGCTAAGGAGGCCACTAGGTACTTTCTTTACCTGAGATCTCTGCAGGCTTTTAACAGCAAGAAACCTCAGATGTTTGGTCTATTTTTCCTGTAAAAACTGATGTCTAAATTTTATTTGTATTTTTTTAACCTATTTTGTTTGTGTGTGGAGACACAACAGCATTTTAGTGTTAGATGCTGCTTTTCAAATCACTACTCTTTATTTGTCTGGGATGACTAACGTAGCAATAAAACTTGGCGCCACTGATCCAGGGATTACAAACCTACCTTAGTTGCTTTTGAAGGTGTTTGCTTTACAGGCTTTTTTAGAGCCGGTGAACTTGTGTCAATAGGATGGCAATTCTCGTTACTTCCTAGTAAGGCCAGGCTGAAACCTCATTGTTTTTGTTTCCTAGAGAGAGAACTGGGATCACATCTGCATTTTATAAAAGCTCCTGAATAGCTGCTGATCAACAACAACCAGCAGCCAAAGCTTCGCCTCTAGAAGCTCACATTGTTTTGCAGTTGGAGTTGCTAGATACTGTGTCCTCGTAAAAAGTGTGGTTAAGTCATTTAAGCTCTGAAACTGAGAACTGTACTCCCCTGAACAGCTAGCAGAAATTGTTACTAACAAGAGTTATATGCAAAAGGCTTCAGGCTGCTTTATTCATCTTCCTTTGTTCTTTAATGCATACTCGTCATCAGCTCAAAACCCACTAGTATTTCTATGGAATAAGGCTATTTTGAGATAGTAACTCAGATGTAACTAGAAGAAAATTCATTTTCCTATGTGTCTTTTGGTGTTTAATATAAATTCTGCAAAGGCATTAAAACAGTAGGGTAGGGAGCTAGAGCTGCTATGGAAATTAAAATGTCACATGTGTAAGAAGTGTTCACGCTATTTGCTGTCAGTTAAGGCACAGGGGTGGGGGAAGGACTTGTAAAACACTGTGCCTCTCTCAAATTTCTCTGAAAAGCACATTGACTGAATTTCATAAGGACCAGTCTAGCAATGAACCTAGAAGAGACATAGCTTTTGCCTTTTACTTCACAGCTGTCTGCCACCTCAACCTCACCAAGTGCTGCGGTGCTTGTGCCCAGGCAGCACAGGGGCTCCTGTGGATAGTGGCTTGCTTCACTGGATGACAGACCCAGTGGCCCAAGTGTTCCTAGAAGTGGGAGCTGTTCTCCTGCCCAAGCTTCCTTTTATGTGAATTATGGCAAGTCCCTCAATCCTTCTTTCCCAGTTGTTATTGAGGGCTGCTATGTATCAGACTGCTGTATTCCTGCCAGAGAGGCTCCTTACACTTGCTCACTTGCACAGGACAGGCACTGCAGATACAGTTGTGCTTTGCTTAGCTCGGGCACGCGTTGCTGGTGCCAGAACACATGAGGAAGCTGGATGTGCTCCGAGCCTGAAGCAAATGAGTGAGCTGTGCCATAACCCCCCTGCAAGCTGCTGATTGAGAGGAATTATGGAAAAGTGGGTTCTTGAGAGGACTTGGGAGATGAGGGGTAAGAATCAGCAGTAGCTCTGTTAGTCTGGGGCTGGAAAGAGGAGGTCTGCGAATGCCCTCTGCCACATCAGACTCTTCTCTACCCACCTCATTTCCATCTCTCTCCATATATTTTCTCCTCTGTTCTATTCCATTCTATTCTGTGTCTATTCCACACGCAGGCATCGACTTGTCCTCCTACAAACACAGCGTGCTTAGGCATGGTTGGCATGGAGAGAGGAGGTAAAAGCTTCTCCTGCAACAAGAAAATGGTAGCCAGTTACATGAGAACAATAGGAAGGCATGAAGGAGGGCATCAAGTTCCCTACCTTCCTCCATATCACATATAATCCACAGGTACTCACAACTTAAAATAACATGCAGACAGGTCTAAGCAGCACCAGGCTGCCCACAGTGCCTACAGCCAGGCTGTAGCTTGTAGCTTTGCCCTGTGAGATGAGAACCTAGTCACCTTACAGCTAGTTCTTTGCATTGTGTTGTCCAGGTAAAGCTCAGGCTGTCAGGAAAGCCTCAGTCACACTCAGCCCAACTACCAGGGAGCATTTTACACCATGGCATGCTATCCTTGTCCTACAGGATATCCAAGTAATTTTGGGGCAGGGATCAAGTGGGCTTGCACTTTGCCATGAGCTGCTTGGGACAGTCCTACAAGTAAAAGTGGCAATGTATCCATCTTCACCGGAGACCCTTGGAGGTATCAACCCTGTGACACTAAAAGGGTCTATTGTCAGGGTGTTTTCCAGGCAGGTCTCCAGCCCTAGCAGCCACTCACCCTTTCCCCAGATGCAAACTAGCACACACCTATTGATTTCAAGAACCTGGCAAAGATAACTTATCACAACGGATTCATTAACTCCTCTTGGAATTGCATAACCTGCTGAACTCTTACCATGCACATGCACAGCAGGGTTATTAGAGGAGATAAAATAATCCATCAGGCAAAGGGCATTGTTATGGCTGAGGAGCAATGGTCTCAGTGTCAGGTTGATCTAGGAAGACATGTAAGACCATACACTTCAAAATCAGATGGGGAGAACTCAGCATAGACAAAGTTGCAGGGCACAAACTAGATGGCTCAGAACAGGGTTCATCTTTGCAGAGTGCTGTAAGGGCACAGCCCTGAAGGTTTTACAAGGGTCAGAAAGGACACCCTAGGTTGAATTTCATACAGGGCATTATCCCCTTCTGGGATATCATTGGTAGGAAATACATGCATTTTTTCCACAGCAGAGCAGAACCAGACTGTGAAGAACTTGAGCCCGTTTGCTGTAATTTGGGATTCAAGCTGAGGCAGAGGATTTATTCACCAGTCTCCTGCCTAGGATTTTCTTCATTCCTTCCTTGCCCCTACAACAGGGGTTCTCAACCTGTGGCCTGTAGCCTTTGGAAAGGAGACCTGGAAACTGTCCTCGGAGGACACGAAGTGTCCTTGCTAACCCTGACTTTGGGGATTTAAAAGAGGGCTTTGCACCTCCGTGGGAAAAGTTCCAAGACCTGCAACGCCAAAGCCTGGGAAGCCCTTACCCTGCTGCGGGAGCCAGGGGAGGAGGGCACAGGCATCACCCTACGGGCAGCTCCGGGCAGGGAGGCCCCGAGAGGGCTCCCGGCAGCGGCCAAGACCCTTGGGGCCCGTGGGGCGCAGGACGCCCATCGGCAGTCCTCGGCCGCGGTAACCCAGCGGGGGTCGCAGCGGGGGTCCCCGGGGCGGTGCGCTGGGCGGTGCGCGGAGCCACCGGTGGCTGGGGCGGGGCGCGGGGCGGTGCGCGGCGGTGCGCGGTGCAGGGCCGCCGCGGACACACGTGGCTCAGCCCCCCAAAAAGGCATTTCCCTCCGGCTGGAGCGGGCAGTCCGTACCTCTGCCCGTTCAGAGCCGCCGTCGGTCCGGTCGGCGGGTGTCAGTGCGCAGGGGCCGCGGTTGGCTCCCTCCCTTGCGGAGGCAGCCGCGGGCTCGGGGCGGCCCTACCTGTCGGCACCATGAACCTTACAGCCGAGAACCACCGCGTCCCGCTGAGCGACGGAAACAGCATCCCGCTGTTGGGGCTGGGCACCTATGCCGACCCCCAAAAAGTAAGTCCGGTGGCGCCGGGAACCCCGCTCCGCTCCTCCGGCTGGGGCAGGTGGCGGTGGCCCTGGCTGCAGACCCCCCGACCGGGGGTACCTGCCAGTTCCACCCTCGCTTTCCTCCCCTCCAGGCTATTTCTCTTTTTGCTCCTCGGAGAATTAAAGCCCGAGCGCTCCCGTGAGCAGGACGGGAGGTGCGCGGCGCGCAGAGGAGGAAAAGGTGGGGGTATAAACCCCACAACCCTAAAACTCCTGCCCAGGTTGCGGTGTGGCGCTCACCATCCCACAGCGCCGAACGGCTCCGCGCCGATGAGCACAGCGGAGGAGGTGCGGGGGTCCGGGATTCCCTCTGCCGTGGCCCCGGGGGCTGGGTGTCTGGGCGGTGCAAGCCCGGGGCCGCCGGAGTAACCGGGAAGGGATGGGGCACCCAGCGAACGCCGGCTCCTGGGCAGGGAGGCTTAGAGCACTCGGTCCCGGGAAGCTCAGTGTCTGAGGGAACCGGTTCCACTGCCCCCCTGGGCCGAGCGCTGATAAGATGAGGGATTTCGGACCGTCTTGCTGTTGGCTCGGCACTTTCCAAGGAATGTTCCTGAAACAAAGACCAAATTCCTGCATCCTGATTCCTGCTGCTCCCACATCTGAGTGCCAGAGGCCAAACCACTCTCAAATATTCTGCATCCTTCGGGTTTGCGTGTCCCGGACAGGCATCCATCCCATCTGACTGGGATCGCTGGTTCAGCTGCACCGGGGCTCTGGAAGCACGACTGATGCTTCTTCCCTCTGCGCACCTGGAAGCGCAAAGGCAACTCACTAGCTGCTGCCTCTTGCTCTCTTAAATCGTTTGTTCTTTCAGTAGTTCTTTCTTGTTTGTTTGTTTGAAGAGTGGACAAAGAGAGAGTGTGGTCAGAACCCTTCTTGTGTAATGGTATCAGAGTTGAGATGCAATACTGTGTGTGTGACTCCACACACCACCAGGTAGTTAAAATACCTTTTTAAAGAAAACTCTTGAATAAAGCCGTTTAACACCCACTGATTCTACTACGGTATATTAATAAAAGTGTCAAATAAGATAATCAATGAGCATTGCTGCAATTAGGGCAATGTTGATTGATGAGTGATGTAGAAAGGGCTGCAGATCTCCCTGATTAACACTGCTGGTTTATATGAGGAGAATCAGTGGGAATCTGCAACTTCAGAGGCTGGGCACCGTCCCCCACATCACTTGGGTTTATGGAGATATTTTCGGCTAGCGTGTTCTTTGAGTAACAGTTAGTAAAACAAAATGAAGTTCCCTAACAGGAGTTTTAACACAGCAAAGCAGAACGTTGCATAATTCAGTGACAAAATAACTCTCAGCAAACTTGAAGTGTCTCTTTCCAGATTTGAATATCATGTCTCCAACTCTTGAGTTGCAATTTTACACTAGTTTAAAAGTTGAGTTGAAATAAGGCTGTAAGCAAAAGGGATGTTCCTGCCCCACTGCCCTTCCCACCTGCAGCCCAGATGCACCTTGGACTGATGCTGTGGCATTAGCCAGGTTCAGTCAGGGAGCTCAGAGTGGCAAGTAACCTGCCATACCTGAGAGAGCAGGCAGATGGGATTACTCTTTCACAGGCAGCTTTCCTTCAATGCTATAACCCTGCTAAGAGTTCGTTCTGCAGAAATTAAAATGTCCCAAAATCAGCCAGTTCCTTCTTTCCCACTCCTGCAAAATCCTGCTTCCTACTTTGCCCTCCCATGGATCAAGGGGATGGTGAGCCTTGCTCAACTAGCCAAAATGAATCATTTTTAGGGATAACGGGTTTACAGCAGAATCAGCCTTGGGTGGTGGCGTTTTGCTTTTTGCATGTACCTCCTGTTTCTGGTGGCAAGAGCGGGGGGGACAAGACAACAGGATGGTGCAGACAGGGCATTGCTATGGAAACTCCAATTTAGAGCAATTGAAGCTACTGTGTAACTGCACCCTCAGTGGGAATGGGGGCACATGCCCAACAACCAATTCTCCCCCCACGTTTGTAGGAGTTTGATTTTCTGAGCTGTCTTTCTTTTTCGACATGATAAACATGTTTGAAAGTTACGGGTGGGAGGAGGAACTGAGAAGAGGTAGAGAGAGCAGCGTTGATAAGGCACTTGCAAAAGTCTAATTTTTGCAGATCATCTGAAACACTCTGTCCATCTGGAGGAGCTGGGCTGAAGCTTTACACTAGGATTTGGGATTGTGTATTTGAGTCAGGGAACTTGTCACAGAGGGCAGCTGGAGAAATGCTGTAGCAGGGTGCTATGGGATTACGTTGTGGAATTGTTTGCAGCTACTGGTCGTTGATGGGTCAGGATGTCTAAATAGGTCACCACTTAAATTTGCCAATCTCAAACAGGCTGCTTTGCTGATAAAAGGACAGGGGGCTTTTGTCAATCCATTGCAGTGGTAGTGAAGTGCATCTTAGCTGGGACAAGCTGCTCTGCTGAGTGCTGACTTGTGCCTGGTGCAACTTCCAGTGGGATGCCTGGCAAGGTTTCCATCCTGTTCCTCCTGCCTAGAGAGCTGAAAGCCTTTGTGGCAACTCAGGACTGTTTCAAGTTTTATCTTAATGTGTGAGGCTAAAAACTAGCACTGACACATTTCCCTTAAGATGATTAGCTGTAGCATTTTGAGCCTGAGTTGCTTAAGAAGCAGCATCTGAAGCTCCCGTCCTCCAGCGGTGGGGGCAGGCAGCTGGTGGCAGCAACAGTGCCAGCTGTCCCCGGCATGCTATTTCTGCTCATGAGTCAGATCTTCGCGACTTCTATTCATTTTGTGCTTTGATACAAAACACAGAGCTATTCGTTTGTCAGATTATTCATCTTGCTCTTGGAGGCAGATTCATTTTACTTTCTTTCAAAGATTATTCACTCTGGCACCTCCATGTCCTTGAGCGGCTTGTCCAAAACAAATCTGTTTTCTCAATCTTGTGCTATAGCCCAGTAGCTCAAAATGAGCCCAGAGTGTTCTTCCTGAAGTGCAGGATGTGCTTCCTGAATGTGCTCACTGGTTAAGCAAACCAGGCAGATCTAGTTAGCCATGGAGCAGGGAAATTTCTTCTCTGACAGTCAGTTACATGAAAACAGAGGCAGGAGGCCAGCGTTCATGTTTCGGGCTTTGTATGCATAAACTGCACAGCAGTGCCTTCAGAACTGAAATGTGTCAGCGGCCTGCCTTGCTCATATTAAATAATTGAATTGTTCTCCCAAAGACAACTTTGGGAGATAAATCATACTTCTCCAGTTGTGAAACACCACGCACAAAATAAATCAGTTCATCAAAATTTGGTCCCTTGTAAAAGTTAACTGACTCAACAAAGTACATCACTTAACTGAAGCAGAGCTGGACCACTGTAAAAAAGGCCTGTTTGATAATCAGATTAATTTTAACTGAACACTCTTTCCCCATACATGTAAGAGAGCTTTTCTCCTGACTGGATACAGGTCAGGATGACAAGAATTCAGCTTATTCTTTGAGACTGAAAACACCGGTAGTGCAATGCTGGGGGTTTCCTTTTGCTTTACTCTCTTAGCACAGTAAGAAAGCACAATGAATCCATTTGCTATCAATTCATCTCCTAGCAGAAACACAGGAGTCTTTGCTGGGCCATAGAACTAGTGACAAAATCAGGTTTTGTATGAAGAAAAGCACCTAAAAATATTTTCTGCTGCTTTAATGGAAGCTTATTTTTTTTTTTAAGGGAAAGTAATAATTGTATAACTAGAAAGCTTAGCCATTTTGGAGGGGGGTTGGAGGGTTCTTTGGTACAGATTTCAGTGCATTGAAGTTGGTTTTGTGTTCACTTCACACAGGGAAAGAAAGGTGTAAGCCATATTAGACTCTTGCCTACGTAAATTAAGCTATTCATCCTAGCAAGAATGGACTCCAGTGACACACCAAAAATCCCAGCCACTGTCTCCTTCCCACTCTCCTCATGTGTCTTGGAGGGAAACACTGTGGGAGCAGTGAATCTGGACTATCAAGGCCCTCCGGATGGCTTCAAAATTTGAGGCCAATTCTGCCCATCTGGCTCTGGGGATCCTTCCAGCAAAGCCCTGTGTGTGCAGGGGTGGCTCTGCCAAGGCTCCCGCAGATGCACCATGTCCAGCTTTCCCTCCCTGAGGCCCCTGAGCTGTTGACCCAATTCTCCAGGACATTAAATAGATGGGGGGAGGGAAAGTGCAGCCCCACAGGGGAGGGTGGAGGACGACAGTCCCTTTGATGAGTCTGTGGCATCACCCTGTGCCATAGCAATACCAGATCAGCTCCCCAGGCTCTCATCATCTCCCAGCATTGATGTTCAGCTTCCAGCACAGCCCAGTGGGTGGTACTGGTACCCATCCGGAAGCAGATGGGGTTCTGGGATGAGAAGGCTTAGAGGGGAAAGGTGCTAAGAACACTCCTAAATCCTGTAAATCCTATGCCTTGTTAAAACAGCACTTATGCCTGCTTCACTTTATAACTCATCCCTGTCAACACAGCTAACATCATCTGCCCAGTGCCTCCACATAAATACTTGCTGTCTCCCTGGAAGGTCAAGAGCTCTTGGCCACAGCTCCTCTCCTGCCTTCCTGTTTTGATTGAGGGAGGAAAGGTCTTGGAGAGAAGGTTGTAGCAACCACACTGTACACAGGCACTGCTTCTGAAACATAAGATTGGGCAAAGCCCTCAAGAATAGCACTGGGTGAGGGTTTTCAGCAAGTTGTGTCTTTGCTAAAAATGAGGTTCTGAGGTAGCCAAATCCATCTATAAATTGGAAGCAGTTTTGTGGAATAGTTTCAGGCAAAACAAATGGCAAAGCATTTCATTTTGGGCACTGGCAGTACAATCTGAGGAATCAAAGGATTATTAAAGCAGTTGGAGGTAGCAGTTGCTCACTGATGAGGGAATCCACATGGGCAATGTGAAACCAGATTCAATCTTGCCTCTGGGGATTAAATGAGTATCACAAAGCCCAGGAAAATAATGCGATCATGAGGGTATGTGATAGCTAAAGGCAGACAAGAAACACGTGCAGACTGGAGGAGAAGGAGCACCTTCCCCATGGGAAAGCATGCTGCCCAGCCCCACAGCTTTGGATGTTGAAGAACTCAGTATGCAGCCAGCCCAGAGGGAGAGAGACCCATTTCCCCAAATCCTTAATTATCACAAAGTAACCCTTGTGAGTGCCCAGACAATCTGGGTTGTGTTTAAGAAGAAACTGCTGGTTTGAATCAGGGAGAGGAAAAGTTCATCCAGGACTTCCATATCCAACCTGAGTGATCAAGTTTAAAGAAGAAAAAAAAAACAACCAATAGACAAAGAAATCTGTTTTGGATAAGTATAAACACTGTTTTGGCACCCTGAATTACTTTTTACACCCAAGCTAGAAGCTGAACAAAGTAAATTTTCATTGTACAGGCCTAACAGCACCTAGTGCTCTCATAGGAGCTCTTATGCCAGAAAGTTCCTCGCACAAGGGTGGGAACACACAAACTATTTCAATTGCTCTTAACTGTGCAAGCTGCATCTTTGTTGCAAGGTGCCTGTCTTCTGAGCTGCCAAGGGTTAATTTTAAGTCAAAAGAGGTAACTTCCCCCATGATATCATCTGGATTTCTGAGCTGCAGTAAAGGTGGGATTGCACACAGTTTAATTCCCTCTTCCTCTCCTGTCTGTCACCAGCTTCTGAAACATGATCAGCTGGACACAGCAACAATTTCAGTCCCCCTCTCTGCCTCACACAAAGCTGCAAAATAGATGGTGTATTGAAAGCCCCAGGAAGGAGTGACTCCTGAGACCACTGGAGACAGGGTTGAAGCTTAGGCTTCCACTTTTTAACCTTTTTCCTACAAATTTCTCTTTCTCTGATTCAGACAACTGTATTCCTCTTGAGCTAACCCTCCACTTGGCTCCTAGATTGTTCTCCTGAATGAGATAAGAGAGGCAGTGGCAAGAACAGGAACATGCAATTGTCCTTACAGCCTTAGCTTACTTCCCACAACACACTATTAAAATAAATATATAAATACCTCAGTACTTTTAATGTGAACAATTACATGAATATGTCTTTGAACTCAACAAGTACTGAGTCTGAAGTTAGATCTCTAATGAAGTCATCTTTATGGACCCACATGAAATCACCCCAGGTGTAGTCCAGGGAGATATTTTGCCTTTTTCTTCCCTAATAAGGCTATTGGGAACCTGATTTGAACAAAGTTGGGAGAGTCAGCTGGGATAATTGGCTATGGAGTCTCATATGTAGTAAAGAATGTTCCCAAAAAGAAATTGTGCTTTTAAAGTTTTAAAGGGCTTTATCCCCTGACCAGCATTTCCAAAGAATATCGTGAGCCTCTTTACGGTCCCTTTCAGTAATCACCACCAGCTTTCTCAAGCCATCTGCATCATTAAGCAGCAGTATTACCTCATGCGGTACTAATTCTTGTCTTCAGGGAGCGCTTTGGAGCAGCAGAGCCACGGCAGGCCAACACATAGCAACATGTGGTCTTTCAGGGCTGTGATTTCTGAGATGTTTCAGAGAGTGGCCTTATATTTCCTTAGTCTCTGAGGATATCCTAAAGCCACACCCCCAGACAGAGATCTGTACACTTGAGGCAAGGGCAGGAGGGAAGATTAGTGCAGCCCATGAAAAGAACTGTGCCTGATCATGAACGTGCCATGGAGGACTCCTTGCCTGCCTGTTAGTAAACTCTTAGCCTAGCCTTCAGGCTGGACACTATTTATCCTGAAATTATACATCTGTAGCCAGATCACTCACTGACAAACTCATGACTCAGTTAGCTTCATGCTTGGAGGACTAAACCATACTCAGACCATTCTGCTTGCATAGATTGCAGATGGCATGCTTTTCTTCCAGTAGCCGGTCTCCTGGTATTGAAAGATGCTCTTGTTGCTTAAACTCTCGGATTTTACTCCTTATTCCTTGACTAAGTTACAGTTACTGGCAAGACCCAGTTGCCAAGAGGAGATAAAGGCAGGATTTCTTGGTATCTGCTCCCCAGATGCCTTGAGGAGGTGCAGTAGTAGGCACCAGGTTTTAGCAGGTGGGAGAAGAGTATGCCTCTCGGGCAAGAGCATGTCTGCTCATTGGAAACATGATCAAAACTACATAAATACATACAGGAGAAGGAGTCTGTGTGAAAGAAACTGCAGCGACTCTGGGCTGTATTATTGTCTTAAGCTGTCCCTGCTGTTTGCTTTAGCGATGGCAAATATGACAGGATGAAGGATGAACAGGTAAACATTTCAGATACTGCTTTCACAGGTCAGACTTATAGCAAACAGGTTAGAGTAGAGAGTAGAGGAATGCACTAAATCAGAAGGCTTCTGGACAAATTCTGCTTTGGTCAATAACTTTTGCCAAAAATTCAACATTACGTGATGTATTTTAAAGTTCTCTCATATATGTTTTAATGGCGTATTTATCACCTTTGAAAAGTAGAGTTTGTTTATTTTACATTCACCTTCTTTTTTCTGCCATACAACATTTCTGCTGCTTGAAAAGTCTTTCTACATTTCTGTGCTTTCAACACTTTGCCTTCCTGGTGGTTCAGCCCTGACCTCTCCTCTGTTACTTGCAATCACCTCTTGATGCCTTAATTCCTTCTAGCTCCCTGTAATTTCATGTTGTACAATGGAAGATTTTTGGCTTGCTTAAATGCAAGATTGCATCTTTATCTCATTAAGAAAGAAAAACTAGGTCTAATTAGGAAAAAAAACCCATAATCAGAAAAGGTAGCTGCCTTTTTTTCTCTGAAATGTGGCATGTTCAAACTCTAGCTTTTATGTAAGAGCTGTATTTTAACCATTAATATAATTTTTTAAAGTTAGATTTGACAAAATGACTTATCACTCTGTCAAGCTTCAGAAAAGATCCTTACATTTAACCTTTTTGAGGACACAAGCTTTGTTCTCATGGCTTTGATTTGCACAAAACACATGACTCTACAACACTGTTGAATTTGCAGAAATGCTCTTTTACCTCTGTGTATCTTCTCCACTGAAATCTCTATGGTTCGTAACTTCTATGAATCCTGAAGCTTAATAGAAAACAAATTGATAGTATGACTAATCTGCACTTCGTGCCAATGGCTTCTGCGGTGTTTCCAGCTGCAAATACAATTAGTGTCTAATCATGTTCAGAAGATTAAAAGCTGTATTTGTCAAAATGGCCAACACGTAGAATTCATGATGAGGATGCATCCAGCCTTGTAGATGAGGGTGAATGAAACACTAACTCTCTAGCTATACAGTTATTTAACCTAAGGAGTATTTGTAAGCAAAATGGCCACAAAATGGCTAGTTTTGGAAAATGGGGGATTTTTTAGTTTGCTGAGTAGACTGTACTTAGAAAGACTCCCTACTCCTTCAAATAAACTCTTTTATAAAATGTAGTACCTCCAGCCTATGCTGACATTTCAGCTGCTACCTGAAAACACTTTCAGACTACTCCAGGACCAAGAGATTTATCGTTCCCCTCCCTGGAGTGAACAAATTCTACTAATGAAAACATTGACAGCCAGATTAACTGCCTGGCCCAGTGCAGGGATGCCTGCCTTATCCAAGCAGAGGGGCTGGCTCTTAAAGCCAGCCTGGCACTGCATCACTTGGCTCCTGAATGTGGTACCAACACACATAGACTTGGACACCACAAGAACACTCCAGAGGAAAACATTCCCAGAGCAAGTGACATTTAAGAGACAGCTTTGTCTAGGAGTCAGTATGACAGGATATCAGATGCTAACATCACCCATCAACATACGTGTCTGGCTATGGCATAAGGTAGAACTGTGTTTAATCAGTGCCGATCCAAAAATAATAGAAAGTCAATCTAAATAAACTTTAGGACAGTAGCACTACCCAAAAATTAGTTGTAGAGATTCTTGTCTGAAAAGTAACCAAACAGAAAGAGGACCTTTTCCATTCCATAGCTGCATAGTGCAGTGACAAGCACTAGCTGTTTCAATATATCCCTCTTCCAAAATCTATAAAGCTAGCTGTACCAATGCAATAATATCAAGGCCAGATATTGACAAAAAAAAGGGAATTTCTCTTTTCCTCTGTCTTTCTAAACATAATGGATTTTTAACCCTGCTCAAAAGCCACAGAGAAAGCCCTCCTATGTAAATAAAAGTTATGAAATTGTTTTATAGAAGATGAGACAGGGAATCACTGGCATTGTTGAAGAGTGGAGAAACTGAACCCATATGAGTGAGTAATCTAAATTAACACAACTGAGAGATATGCTTTTTGGCAAGAATATTTAGAGTCCAATATTCCAGACAAACCTCCATTTTCTAGAAAGTCCTTGACTGAGTCCATACATTAAATATGGCTGTGCACTCCCATGTGTCCCTGATTCCCTGCAGTTCTCCAAAGAACAGCATAAGCATGTTCTTGCAGCTCATGTGGGAAGCTAACATCTGGGTTGTGTCTCTGGTTGACCTAGGAGGCCACATTTGTCAAAACTTGAAAACGCTGTGCAGAAAATTCCTCTCTAGGCTTCATTAAAGCCAACTTTTGTTGGTTCAGCTAACTAGGTGGTGGAATTCCCCAAGTTTTACATCTGCCTTTGCAAACGCTTCTTCGAACTGGCGCCAGAAACCTCTCCCCTTTAACTCTAGGGAACAAAGTAGAAGGACTGCTGGCAATCTTTTCTTTCTACTGTTATCTCATAAGCTGATGCTTTGTCTTCCCCTTGTACCACACGCATCACTGGGACTACATTTCTTGTTTGAATGGTATTTCAATAGCCTCCACGCTTCCAGTTAGATCTGTGCTTTCCAAGGCTGGCCAGATGGCTATTGTGTCCTCCAGCTCTTCAGGAAACTGCCCCAGTCCACCATGCTGGCACTGCAAGCATAGGACCTGGGTGTGCTTGGTTTGCTTTAATCCTTCAGCTGCCAACAGAGAGGCATGGCAGCCCTTCAGTTTAGGCTTGCACTAAGTGAATTTGCATCAAGTGAAAAGTGGCCATCCTAAACCGGAGGATTCTGCAATTAAGGGGTAAAAATAACGCCTGCAGCCTCTGCCAGCTACAATAATAAGGCTTTCCTGAAGACACCTTTGGCTAAATCCTAGAATAATAATGTCACAGGAATTCTAGAAATGCTAAATCTGCAGTTATGCAATCTAATTTCTGTTGTATGGGCAATCAAACCTCATGTGTCAGGCCACTGACAGGATATCAGCCTAGAGGAGAAAGGTACCATGCTTGTTCACAGTGTGACACAAGGCAGCAAGCATCACCATTTCCTCCAGCTTCTCTGAGTACATTTGCTACCATCCACTTTCTAAGGCAATTCACTGCTTGACATAAAGCAAAGCTCTGGTCTGGCATCCAGCTCGTGGCTCTGAGCTGTGCTCTCTGCCCCTGTTGTCAGCTCTACCTGCTTTTGCAGAGATGCCTTTGCTGGGTTTTGATTCCTGGATGGTGGCTGTCAATGCTTCCGGGGGATGAAAGCCAGATTTTCCGGTGTATGAGAGAAGGTGGTGTGCTGGCAGTTGCATTTTCTGAGAAAGAGGTGTACAGTACAGCTTCTTCTTTACAAGATTAAACAATTCTAAGAATGTACCCTTGTGTGGCTCATATCCTCTGGCTTTGTAAACTCAACCTGTGCTTTCCTGCAGTGCCTTCAGTACACATGTTTTCTATGCTCTGTTCCTAACATCTTAAGCCAGTCTTCTTCGCCAGTTTGTCTGGAAAACAGGCAAATGGAAATAAGTATTTGGGCTTCTAGAAACTTGCATAAGAATCTGTGTGAGAGCCGAGCTCTGGCAAAGGAGGCTCTGAGTCCAGGAATGTACCTACTTTCTCCTTCCTGTGTTTAGCTGACTAAGATTTCTAAACAACAGCTCCGCATCTTAAATTACAGGTTAGGACTGGAGTGCTTAGCCCACAGTTTGGATCTCTTGTGTAATTCAGCTGCAGCTAAATTCAGATTTTTCCAGGAGATGGCCCTGTCTCTCCCAACGTGACAAACTCTTCCTTCTAGGATCATTATCCCCAGATGAGGGACTGAATACCATTGCACTAACTAGTGCAATGCTGTTTCCTCGGTTCTCACATGCTGCTGAGACTGGTGCAACCCTGCAAAGCTGAATATATATGTGAAATGAGGCAGAGCAGAATCTGGAAGCCCAAGTCAGACTGTTTTCTTTTACTGTATGAACTAATAAAGAGTAAATGACAGTAGTGATGTTAAGACATTTATAAAAGCAGTACCTGTGGTAGCTGCTCATGTGGTTTTGCAAGACTGCAGTCTATTAGTAGTATATCCAGTTAGCTTTGCCCATGGAGATAACCAGAATCCCTCTCTATCAGCTGGAAAACTGATGGAAATTGCTGACCAGAAAAGGATGCTGTAGAAAAAGCAAAAGATTTGGAGGGCAGCTGAAATGTGACACTAAGTAACAGTAATGAGTGCAACTAAGTGCTAAGCAAGTAACATTCTGCTTAAGAGGGAAGAGTAAAATTCACAGGCATGCCTGCACAAAAAATATTCTCCTGTGGCTTGGTCACATGAAACCATGAGCAAAACTGAAGCTGTACATTTTCTACGGTAGGGAGAAAAGTTTTTAACAAAATGGGATGTGATGGAAGGTGTCTGGAATAAACATTAAAGAATAAAAATGTTCATTGTCTCAGAGTAAAAAGAGAGCAGACCCATTCAGACCAGCAGAACTGATGAAGAACATTGGTTTTTCAGACTCATAAAATGTAGGAACTGGCCAGTTGGCTACTTCATCTACCAAGAAGGGGCCAAATTGCTGCTTCCTTTCTTCCAGTGAAGGTGCAAATCTGAAGTCTTCCCACCTGTCTTTCTGCCAGATTTATTTACAATTGAGCCTGAAGAAAACAAATACTGGTTTAATAAGTCATGTGTCGTGGTAAATCAGCAGGTTTACAACCTATTGATTGAGGGAATAAATGCATGTATTGCTTCCTTAAACGCCATAGTCTTAAAAGTAGCCTAGATGGCATTGAAGGAATTATTATGATTAGCAGGTTTTGTTTTATCATAAATCATGTAATAAGTTTAATATCTTTTCTGACTGACTGTAAGAGCACTGAAGATAAAAATCTGACTTAGAGTGTTCAAGTGGTTATAAAATTACAGTTCTGAAACAACAGTCCTTTATCAAAGTAGCATAGTTGCAGGGCGCACTGTTTAGAAACTGAAACACTAATTATAGCTAATGATCAAACATACCTCTTGCCTACACTTAAATAAGAAGTATTAAAGAAGCAAAAGTTTGTCTGCAGGCCAAAGAGAAAGGTTTATAGGACAGAGATGTTTCAGTACCTCATCTGGCATTAGCGCTGCTTTAAACATGAGCCCTGTTTATTTGGGAATGCTACAAGAACAAAGGCTTACCCAAAATGAGCAGAAAGCATAAGCAACCACACCTTAGATAACATACACCTGTGAATATAACCCACAATAAGGAAAAGGAGGAGGTCTGGCTCTCCTGGTAGAATAAAAGTGTCTGTCCCATGGCCAGGCAGGTTGGGAGGCACTGCAACATCAGCTGCTGTGACTGAAGTATCAACCCTTATACAACACTATGAGATGTAAGAGTTGTCATATCACAGAATTACACCTACACTTAAGCAAAAGTTGTTTTTTCAGTCAGCAGTCTCTGATCTGGTCACTACTATAGACTTTTATTTCCACAAAAGACAGAACAGATTAAAATTTCTCAGGCTAAGCAGTGCGGTTGAGGGGAGGTGGATATTTTTACCTTCCCCCATGGAAAGATAGATGAGCAGTGGTGATCTGAGTCATCCAGCTTTAATATGGTCTGTCAGGAAACAATGGAATAAGATACGACATTTAAGGCAACACTTCTAAAAAGTGGCAGAACCACAACATGACTAGCCTGTGCAACTCATCAGCACAGTTTACCACAGCCCATTCCTGAAGGATTTGGAAGGATTAGATATGTGAAATGCTAGAAATTATAGTTTCTCCATCAGAATGAAAATAAACAGATGGTATAAAGTTTCCAGACTTGCAGATGTCCCAGTCCTTCACCTGGGATGGTTCAATAGAGGCAGGATTTTCCAAAAACTGTTCCCTAGGTTGTCTTGCATTTTTATATGAATCACCTTAGACCAGAATCTGTCAGATCTAATATACCACATCAGATGAAATGAACTAGTACAACAAAAACATTTACATTTAACATAAACCCATCTCTGTCCATTGGTAATTAAGGCCTGGTCCAAAAAAAAAAAGCCTTCTCAAACCCCTAAAGAATAAGTTTATTCCTTGAGATGGAGGAGTCTTTCACAAGATTATTTGTACAGATGTGTGTTAGTCCCATGCAAATGATTAAGAAATAAGTTCAGCTCTAACATAAATTAACTGATTCAGTCAAAGGCAATTGCAGTAACTGCAAACTTTCTCATTTTCCTCTATTCCACTCTCCTTCCAAGTCAGCAATTATGCTGTTTCCCTGTATGTGAGACTCAGCCTTTCTTCACTTATTCCTTCTGGTTTTGTTACTGACCAGACTGGCCCTAGCGTTTGAGAAAAGATGCAACTCAGCTATCAGCCTTTCCTTCCTTCGTGGAGTTTAGTTTACGGCTTCAGGAAACAACTGGGAGTCATGTTCATGCAATCTCCCAGAAGTGCAAAGAAAAGAGAGAGAAATTTCTAGGATCAGGTCCATACCCCATTTTCAGGCTCTTCAACAAAAGGGAAAAAGTAGAAAAACAAAACAAAACAAAACAAAAAAAAAAAAACCCAAACCCACAACTTTTTCAGTCTGTATTAAGATAGCGTGTCACTGTACTCTGAATGTTCTGCTTTCATACACTCAAATGGTAAAAGCCAGACAGGCTGAAGCTATCTAAAAGTCACACTGCTTGAAAAATCAGGTTTCATCAGGAGAAGACACTGATTGTGTGTTTTAAAAATATACTTCTTGTTTGGATAACTTGTCATCACTTAGACTTAAGCTCACAGGACCTTTAAGCTGAGCCCTTTTTCTCTGCACTAGTCAGCTTGAGCTTTGCAAACTCATGCAGCTCACTGTTGAGGCAGAGGCTTGATGTTGTCATCTGTAGTAAGCAGGCTTGTACTACTCCTGTCAGAGTTTTTTGCCTGCTGCCTCCCTCAAATCCTTGCCCACAGGTTCAGGCAAGGACAAAGCAGTGAACATGTTGGAGGTTGTCACTGCTCCATGCCTTGCGCTTCTGTAACATTGCCCAACATGCCCCAAGTGAAAACTAGCCATTGACTGTGCCTCAAAGGCTTTCAGCTGCCGTAGTCTTCATTACATCCTACTAACAACTAGGAAAGGGCCCTGGCAGGGGCTAGGCATACCCTTGGGAGGCTCCCACAATGAAAGGAGCAAAGCATTCAAACAAGTGCTTCACTGTCTCTCTCAATTAAGCAGACAATATTACATCCTCACTGCTGTAAATACTTTAGCATGCCACATTGTGCCGGTTTGCCTCTCAGCCCTCACCCACATCTGTAATAAATCAGGGCAAGTGTGAGCAGCTTTGCATTTTAAGTAACCTCTAGGCACTCTATGCTGGAGTAGAAAAGTCTCCCCTGAGCCCAAATAGAAGTTGGTCCAGTCATGTCTGATAGCAGCCAGCCCAGATAGGACACTAAAGAGCAGAGCAAACAGGCTGGGATATAGTCCCATTCCCCCAGAATAATCTGCCACCAGATTATACATATTTTTATGCAGAAGTTGAAACACAGATACCTGAGGAGGTGAGGGACTGTTAGACTGGATGAACTCCAGCATGAACCTTGTGCATAGCTCAGGGACTCAGCTCTGGGACTGAAAGACAGAGAGTTTGACCCCCATGTGTCTTCAGCAGATCTTCATAGATCTTTCTTCCATGAACATGGAAGGGCAGACCAATGCCTTTAGTTGTTGCAGCATCCTGTGGTGGCTATACCTTCTAGTTCACCAGGAAGAGCAACTGCTCTTCCACCACCTCTTATTTTGCTCTTATTTTATGGCAAACTTCTGGACAGCTAAGCCAGTGGCTGCTGTAAAAGTGAAGCTTGGAGGGAGAGGAGGGACTCTGACTGCTGTGGTGAAAAGTGGTCCTCCCCACAGCAGTCCTGATTCTTGTCTTTCCTTGGCATCAGCAAAACCAACAAATTTGACATGTTCTCTTCATATCCTGCCTCATCTTCACATGTCTCTGGCACCTGTTTTGTTGGTTGTTTTTTTTTTTTAGTAGGAGAAGCAGCACAGCCTTGGCCCTTCAATTGGAGGTAGCAAAATCCACCTCTTGGTATTTGCTGCTGAGAGCAGCGCAGCAAAGTAGGTTGACTTGCCCTATTTCACTTTTTAAGTGAATCAGATGTCCTTATCTCAGCCGAGCAATGCCTATGAAAAGGGTGGCAGAATAGCACTGCAACATGGCACCAAGAGCTCTTCACCACCACCACTTAAAGCTGCCCTCTCACTATACAAAGTGGGGGAATAATATGTTTTCAGTATAAAAATTTCAGTGATCAGTCAAAAGATTTCAGCTACCAGACTTATGCTTTCTTTGCTTGGTTTGGCCCATGTGCATTTTGCTTGCCACATTGGCTAATGGAAAATATGACTGTTCTGAAAAAACAAGCTCACTCTGAATTTGAAGTGCAGCACACAGTACAAAAATGCCACTTGGACTTATTAAGAGATTTCTTGGGCTCATCTTACACTGAAGCAGTAACATTACACTAAAGCATCTACTGGTGCTTAGCCACACAGTAAAGCAACTGTCCAGAACAGGGAGCAGCAGTAGATAGTCCTGAGCCATCACCCTCCAGATTGTGATACCACCAATTGTAAGTTGATTTGAGGAGAAAGAGATCAAATCCAAATTCCTGCTCTGCTGAAAGCTCTACTGGGCCATGAGGTATTCATACAGCCTCTGATCAAGCAGGTGGTCAACCAGGTCTGCTCAATCAAAAAGCTCTCTTCCACTTGAGTAAGGGATTTTGTCAAACTGTTGTTGTAGGAAAGCCCTTGTTCTTTACATACGAAATTCTGAAATAATTTTCATATTGAATACATTCAATTCTACTTTCTAAGGACTCCAGTACTCTCTCTTTCCCAGACACACAGAAATACTTGCTTTGCTGCTTTTCCCAGTCACTTAAAAGGCACAGCCCATTTTTATTCACAAGTTGAAACACAGGTGTCTGGGAAGGTGATGGATGGACAAATGGATGGAGGTGACGGAGACTGGACAAACTCCAGCAAGAAGCTCATTCATATCTCAGGGACTCTATAGCATTAAAGGAGAGGCAGGCAGGAGGCCAAAACTGTTTATTCTTTTTCTTCTCCCATTAGACTCCTAAAGGTTCCTGTTTGGAGTCAGTGAAGATTGCCATTGATACTGGTTACCGCCATATTGACGGTGCCTTTGTCTACTACAATGAGCATGAAGTGGGACAAGCCATCCGGGAGAAGATTGCTGAAGGAAGAATAAAGCGGGAAGACATTTTTTACTGTGGCAAGGTGAGAAACTATATTTGGATTATTTACACTAAGTCCATAATTTCTGCAAATGTGCTTTCTTTAGAATGCCAGTGGTCAACATCTGGCATACTTCCAGATCCAACATCCTTTATTTTTCTTTCCTAGCATTACCATAATGCTGAAGAGCTTTATGAGAACTAGATTTGCTGTTAAGCACAGGAATCACAGTTTTCAGTTTAAAGCCCTGTTAGCATTCTGCTTAGTAGTGTATGTACCTGAAAGTTTAGACTATTGCTGCACTCAGTGGTGCTGCCTAAGCTGTTATTGTCCCATGTGTTTTGCTGGCATGCATATTTATATAGTCACATACTGAGCCTGATGAGGATAATGATCTGGCAAATGAGTTATTTTCTGTTAGAGTAATTCCTCATACAGGTTTGCCATGATATCGCGCAATGAAAGGGGTGGGAGCAAGCGTCTATACCAGGAGAACAGCAAGTACATTGGTACTATTGCCAGAAAACTACTCATCAAGCTAGACCCCTAGTTACTGTATCACCTGTCATTAAAAGGTTCTAGGATGATGAATCAACTTACTTGAAGAGAAGATGTCATCACACTTCTGCTCTAGAGCAGCATGGCTAAAGTAATGCATGAGATAGTTACGACTTTAAAGTCTTGGCTCTAAGAGTTGATTCTCTCTTAGAATGAAAGCTTTTTTTAGACACTTCCATCAGAGAAGGGATACTACAATTACAGTGACTATCCCAGGTGTAAGCAAGAAAGCTCATTGTACTTTGCAGAATAAAGGTCAGATGGCCCCAGAAAATTTTGTCCAGGTTTTAGTTAAGTCTATGGCTTCAAGTCCCCCTTCCTGAAGTGCTTCTTTGAACATATCAACATAATATTTTCCTTCTCCTTTCCCAAATAAGACATAATCCACAAAAGTTATTCAAAAAACCTTGGAAATAAATACCATGGCTCCTGGGGTGAAAGATACCATAGGATAAAAGGCCCATTTTACTGTGAGCAATTTAGTTAAGCTCTATGATCTGGGAAGCTAAGCTTCAGATGGGGTAGCTTACAGACCAAGTGGATTTTCAGCAGCTGTAGACCAATTTCCAAGTACAGCAATTTCCAATCTGTAAAGTATGCAACTCTTTTCCAAGTTCCCTGCTTGGGTCTAGTAGTAAGAACCTTGCCATCCTAAGAAAAACTTGGTGTTCTCAAATTTTCCACCTTTATCAGGGTAGTCTCCCAACCTCTCATATGCCAAATATGTTGATTTGAATCAGTTGAAATACTTTGTTTCAACTGTTTTATAGTTTCATTACTGCAAATTACCAGCAATATTCCAAATCAAAACCACAGAGTTGTGCCAAAAGGTTAGAACCAGATGTCCTAACAATTTTGAACCTTTTAACTTTCCCAACTGCTTCCCCTGCAGTTTATTTTCCCATATAAGCCTCTAGGTTCTGTGAAAGTACATCTCTTTGTAAAGTTTCCAAACTTATTTTATTACATCTTTCTATATTCAGTTGTCTGATCTAATCACTGGAGTATTTTCCTAGTTGATAATCACTGCTTAAACATTGAGCCATCTATAAAACTACATTCGATTCGTTGATTGTAAGTTCAGCTTTCCCCTAAACTGCAGATCCTGCAAGCCACAAGGCTGCAACACGCAGTATCACTAGAGTCAGTACTTGTGGTTGCAGCCTGCCTTGTGGCTCTGAGATGGGACATGTGGATTTATCTTTCTGTTGTGTCCTACTTGTGCTTGCCAAAACTTCAGGTGCTCAGGGTGCTCATTAGAGTATATCTGTAGTCTTTAAAGACTTCAAAGGCAGAAGTAGAAATATTCTGCAATCAATTCAATCCATCGCAATCCAGGATTTTCACAGGTTTCAGTGAACATTTTCACAGGAGCTCTGAACTTCCCAGGAGGAATGGGACTGGATATCCCTTGTCTAATGAGCTTTTGTCTCTTTACAAAACAAGCATCAAGCCACTGGTTGGTAACTGACCGATATGAACTGTTGCATCTTCTAGGAAACATGGTAGTTACAGTAGACCACTCTCAGAAGCAGTTTGCACATCAGAAGTTAGTTTTCTTTTCAGCCTTTCTGACCCCAAAAGCACTGGAAATTCCCAAGACCTTTCAGATTCAAGCCCCTCATGCAGATATTTTCTTAAGCAGAGATGATGTTTTGGCTTCAACTGGAGGCTGGTCCATCAGCAGGAACTAACAAGAACAGCCCTGCTGAGTGGCAGTGTTACTGGAATAGTGACTTGGTGCATTCATGCTGCATCTGCCAGTTGAAATCATCAGCACTTGCACTTGGCTCTTGCTGCTGGCTGGTGGATCAGGCAGAGCAGCTCAGCATCCAGAAATTTTAGAGGTTTTATATCAACTGCCAACATCTCACTTGGCTTATATTGCAAGACCTTTTGCGTCTCCTCTTTCATCCCAAGATATTTCTTTCATTAAACTAGAAGTAACATTTCCAGGAAACATGGTGTCCTGAAATGCCAAAGCCAGCTGGCAGCTTTGACTGCTCAAACATCTACATGGGTTCTACTTAGGTAGATAATACAATAACTTGTAAAAATCATGAAACAGTTATGAAACTCTAAAGTTACCATGGCCTCTATGTTATTAACATAGTACAAATGTTTGCTTTTTCTAAAGGCTGTTTCTTTAGAACTTTTGCTGTTTGTTCAAAAGAAGTATATTCACTGGAAAGGACTAAGCTCAATAACACTGCGGTAGAAAGGGAGCTCGGAAAAACTGCTTTTAAACTATCAACATACCTCAGGTTACTAAATTTCCAAAACACAGTAATGAAACAAAATAAACATAAGGAGTATACAGACTCATTTCCTTAGTTATATTCAAGTCCATCTCATTTTACATATGCACTGCTTAAAAAACACCCAGACTAAAGGCTTTCAGGAAATCCACTGGAACAGCTTAAAACTTTGAGAGGAAGATTTTGGTCCCTTTACTGTAGTGCACTTCAGCCTGTGTAACCACCATCTAGCAATCACAAAGTCTTCATACCTTGCAAAATACAAATGGGCAATGTCTGTTATGAATTTCTAGGTGTCAAACCCTGTTTTGATTCATCAGCTTAGGGCAGGGTCAAATGTGCTGCACTCAATGCAACTGAACTTAAAGATAACACACCCTTGTCTCTGCTGGCAGAACTGAGCAGATTGTTTCCCTGAGGAATATCTATAATACAGTGTAAAAAAAGAACAAACATCCAAAATAATTTAAAGCTCACCTAGGCTATGTTCTTTGATACCTATAATTATTATCTTCCTCTGAAAATGGCAATTCAAGTATTTCATGTCTCAAGAACCAATTCATTCTACACCTTGGCATGCAGTGACTGCCAGCTTTGGTGGCAGAACTGACTAGACAATGACCATACAAACAAACTGTAGATTTTTCCAGCCAATAAATGTTCCAAAAAAACTCAATATGACTCCTCATGTCAGTTCTGTGCACTGAAAAAAAGGTAAAATAGCCCAGTTTATTGTGTGCAGACAAATGGCACTTTAAACCTTCCATTGTGTGTTAATTTGGGGTTTTGTCGATTTTAACTACAGCAATCCATTTACAAAGAGCTCTTGGTTACTAATTACCACGCTATGTTATTATCTTTACAAGATAATTTGCATCAGCGGAGTTCAGCTAGAGCTAGTACCGAAAGCTCATCAAGTAAGCACACTCCATAGCAACATCAGGGCATAACCCTGCAAGGAAGCAGTTGTGATTAAAGAGGTTGAAAAGGCTCTAACTAGTCACACCTGCATTGCAGTAACTAAACATTATACATCTTTCAGTGAGGACCAGGGAGTAAACTAAAACTTTCCTAGATCAGGCAGTCACTCAGGCTCCATAACCACAGGAGAAAACCAAAAGATTCTCTTTGTCTCTTTGCGTTGGGTGCTTGGCTGTTCAACAGCTAACTCACATGATGCAAGCTTCTGCCTTCAAGCATAAAACTGACCACAGATTTCTTGTGGGAACAAAGTTTTCCAGTGAAAGCATATGCTTGGAAAGCTCAGAAAACAAAAGGAATCTGTCTAAGATCATTGGGCAAGAGTTTGCAGTAAATTCAACTCAGAAGATCCTGTGTTATAATAAACAAATATGCATGTCTTTACTGTGACAGTCCTGGGCAAGGATTTCTGCCTTATCTTCTACACCTGCCAGGATAAGTCCCCTCACCTCTGTCTTGCACTGCGCATAACAGTCTCTGACAGAAGGATAAGACTATGTGTGTGAGGGGTGGTTCAGCTGGAGGATGCTCACTGTTACTCCTGGTGCCCTGAAAAGAACCTGTGCTTGTTTCCCCAGCTGTGGAATACCTGTCACCCCCCAGAGCTGGTGCGTCCCACGCTGGAGAAAACCCTGAAGATCCTGCAGCTGGACTATGTTGACCTCTACATCATTGAGCTGCCAATGGCTTTCAAGGTAAAAACTGAAATTAACCAAAGAAAATGTGTGATTGGCTTCAACCAAGGTCTCCATGTAGCATCTTCCTTGCAACTTCCAGTCCATGTTAAAAATAGCCTTTTGGCTAGATAATGCTTGGTATATACTGCATAGATACATTTCTGCTCACTGCCCACAGAGGGAGGCTTGTATGTGGTATGAGAACAGTTACTGACAGCTGCTGCTTGGGGTCTTTCCACTGGAAGGACAGTTCTCCTAACTGGGGTTGAATGCTTCCTCACTGACAAATTACTGTAGCTGAATACTGAAGCAGCACATATGTCTTGATCCTGAGCCATGGGCAGGGAGTCACTGATGGGAAGTGGTTATACAAAGCAGCAAAGGGGCATTGGCAAAGTTTGGGGGGGTGGGGGGGGGGGGGGCAAGGGAAAGGGGG